>VBSM01000656.1:3097533-3108214 GCA_008086735.1 Cheirogaleus medius | reverse complement strand
AAAAAAAAAAAAAAAAATAACAGCCCAAATGGACTAAGATACTGATGTTAAAAATGAAAGATATCAGGGGAAAAAAACATTAATGTATTTAACTAATTAGAACAAAATATTACAGAGGAAATGTGAAGTAGAAAAATTAAAAGAAAGTGGGCTTGGTGGATCATGCTCATAAAGCCAGCACTCTTAGAGGCTGAGGTGGGAGAATCATTTGAGGCTAGGAGTTCAAGACCAGCCTGGGCAATATAGCGAGACCTCATCTCTCCAAAAATATTTTTTTAATTATCTGGGTATAGTAGTGCATGCCTGTAGTCCTGGCTACTTGGGAGGGTGAGGCAGAAAGATTACTTGAGCCTAGGATTTGGAGGTTGCAGTGAGCTGTGATCACACCATTGCACTCCACACTGGGTGACAGAGTGAGATCTAGTTTCAAAAAACCACAAAAATTTAAAATGTTTAAAAATAAATAAAAAGGAAATTAATGAAATGGAATATAACATAACTTAGATAATTTATCCCTTTGATAACATTATCCCAAATTGGGAACTGGAGAGAGAAAATTAATTTTTAAAATTAGGGAATGACTAAACCATAGCACAGTAATATAATAAGACATTATTTATTTTTAAAAAGCCAAATGCATATTCAAAACAATCACTTAAAACATTAAGCAAGAAAAAGAGTCCACATCCTAATCACAACTACATAAAAGCAAACTTTAACAAATGGATAAATGAAGGTGAATTAGAATGTTGAAAATGAATTTGTGCCTATTAAGTTCTCTATTCTGTAAAACTGGTGAAAGCTCAACTTAGTATTTTTACATTTTACACATAAAATTTCTATTAGTCTCAATTGATATTTTAAATTTTGTTTACAAAACCATACATATTTAGACAATTCTATATTTGTTAACAAGTTTCGCATTTCAGATTTTATAAATAACAAAAAGTCTAAGTGGCGAATTCTCAGAAAACCATCTGTGTGAACCTGTCATTGATTAAAGTCAATTCTATGAAGAAAAACTATTCCCTATAGCTTTTATAAATTAAATAAAACTTTATTAGACAAGGATATGCCTCCAACTTTTTACTCATCTAAGAAACATGCACAAACAATAAAATTTGTAATAACAACAAAGATCAAAATAACTTAATTCACTAAAGTTTTCAGAGGTGGTTGTTTTTCTTTGTAATAATTAGTGTATTTTTTAAATGCAATAAGAAAAATCAGGGATATACTTTATATAACTCACAAAAGTTTTAAATTTACAAATAAACCGAGAAGAACACCATAAATATTACCTGCATAGCACTCTTGCCCATTTTAACAACTTCAAACAACATCATGTTTTCCACTCCATTCTGTTGGTGATGACCATTCATTCGGTTTGGACCAGAAGGAGGTTTTCCTCCTCCATTTCCACTTTTGCCCTTTTCTCCTGGGCCCTTTTTGCCTTTTTTACAAGTCTACATCAAAAAAAAAAAAAAAAGTCGGTTAAGTTATATCACTATCCTTAAGATTTCAAAACAAAGTTATTGCAGAAGCAGCTGATAGGGAACATAATTATAAGATACTTAAACTTGAACTAAAGGAGAATGTCATCTGCATATATTGTAACAAAATGATACAGTTACAACAGCCTCTTTGTGGTATCAATTTCTTTCATTTATACTACCATATCTCACATAACACTGTATTAATAGTTACAAGCAAAATTTCTACAAACAGACTGCACAGGTCCAAATTGCTATTCCTATGAGCTGAGTGATTTTAGACAAGTTACTTAACTACACTGGGCTTCAGAGACTTTTTTCTACTGGGGATAAAACTGTGCCTACACCATAGGTTTGCTGAGACAATGAAAACGTAAGTACTTAGCAACATATCCAGCACATAATAAAGTCAGAAAAATGTCTGCTACTGTTATCAATGTAAAATGAGAAAATATATGAAGAGGAGCTCAATAAATGATACTTAAATCTACATTTGTTAGAAAGACCAAATTGAACACTGACACAAAACCCAGATTTGAATCAATTTTGAAAAGTAATGTGAAATCACATTTAAAACCTTCAACATGTCAACAAAGTTTGAAAACCACTTCAAAAATCTTTCTGAAGTATAATCAGAGAAATCCCAAGAGTGCAGTAAATCAGAGTGGCTGTCTATAAGCTTTAAAATACTCCCTTATGCTGCTTTAAGGTACAGAGTGGAGTAGGCAGTAAGAATAACAAAACTCTCTATCAAATAAGTAACTTATACTTAGTTCAACATTTTAACTTGATTTTTATTGTCTTATAAATCATTGTAGTGCTCTGAACAAGGAATTCTGAACAGTATGAATAGGTTTATCAATCTCATTCTTATCCTGTATCCTCCCTCCAATACCTATTTATCATAAAAATTAAATTAATGAACACTATTGAAATTAAGCCTCATTATAAAAAAGTTGTCAGTATTGGGGATGGGGGCTTCAAAAAAGGTTGAAAAGGTTCCCTACATGCCTAAGTTTTAAAATATCTCCCACAGCTTTTATACCTTGTTCAAGAAAAACAAGCCATTCCCTAACTCAGAGTACTCATTTCTAAAATGCTAGGGAAGGATTAAAATCTTCATAGAATAATTTTCCGTTCCCTGGATTTGAAGATTTTTAAGCTTTCTTGTAGACTAACACATTTCTATGATCTAGAGAGTAAGCGTCAGCAAACATTCTATAAAGTACTGGGTAATAAATATTTTAGGCTTTGTGGGCCACATACCATCTCTGTTGCATATTCATTTTTTTTGTTTTGTTTTTGAGACAGGGTCTCACTGTTGCCCAGGCTACAGTGCAGTGGCATCATCATAGCTCACTGCAACCTCAAACTCCTGGGCTAAAGAGACTCTCCTACCTCAGCCTCCCAAATAGCTGAGACTACAGGCATGTGCCACCACACCTAGCTACATTTCTTTTTGTTTTGTGTGGAAATGAGAGCTCACTGTGTTGCTCAGGCTAGTCTCGAACTCCTGGCCTCAGGAGTGTTCCCTGCTTGGCCTCCCAAAGGATTACAGGCGTGAGCCACTGCACCCAGCCACATATTCTTATATTTACAATCCTTTAAAAATGAAAAAAATGGTTCTTAGGATGTGGGCAGTACAAAAACAAACTGTGGTTTGCAGACCCCTGATATACAGCCACACCCACAAATTTATTTCCACTACATGTGTCTGCACTTTATTCCACAGAGGGAATTCCTCCTTCAAGTTTCTAAAACCACCCTATGTTTAACAGTTACTTCAAACTGCTTCTGAACACCTGAAAGATATATTCAATTTACATTACAATAGTCCTCCCTTGAGTTTTGCTTTCCTCAGTTTCAGTTATCCTTAATTTAGCCAAGGTCCAAAAATATTAGAAGGAAAATTCCAGAAATAAACAATTCATGAGTACTGCAATGAAATCTCTCACCATCCCACTTTGTCCCGCCTGGGACATAAATCATCCCTTTGTCCAGCATATCCATGTGCCAGTTAGTTACTTAGTAGCCATTTTGGTTATCAGATTGAAAAAACATAGTATATACAGGGTTCTTGGAATATACCCCAAGGATAAGAGGAGACTATTATATTTTGTAAATGAGATTCAGTCTTTGTGAACCTAATTCATTAATTCCTAATTGTAGAATGAAAAGCTTTTGTCCCTAGTAAAAGGAATTTTGGAGATAAGGGTGAAAGAAAAGATCAATTACAAAGAATACACCAGAAAAATATAAAATGTTAATCTAATTAACATGGAGCTATATATTTGCAATTTATCTATTAAATGCCTCAATAGTCCCTGTCGGTATGAAAAACTAATTAGTACAATTAAAATGGCTCAATGGGTATGCTGTGCCAGAGGAAAAGAAATGTGCAAGGAGTGATAATACAAGTACAGAAGTAAACATGCTAACCTGTGTACAATCTTGGACCGAAAAAAAATATCTAAAAAAAAAAAACTCTCGAAGTGAGCTATGATGATGTCACTGTACTCTATCACCAGTAACAGAGGGAGAGCGTGTCTCAAAATAAATAAATAAATAAACTTTCAGAGGTAGTACAATAATGGGTTATGGACACAGACCTGGGCTCAAATTCTTTAACCACTGCGATTCTCTGGACCTCTGTTTCCTATCTATAAAATAAGGAAGTTTTCCAATCCACAAAGTTGTTCAAATATTTAGATTAATATATATATATATAATTATTAGCACAGTCCATGGAACATACATAGTATGGTGTCAAATGCAGTTGCTCTTATTATACTAATAAATCCTTGATCTGTCTCCTAACACCTCACCCACAGCAGTGGCTATATAAACTTAACTGTGGCACAAAAACTTTAGGGAGTCCTTTAATCCGGTGCCACCAGGGATCTTGCCTCAAATTGTAAAGGCAAAACTAGAATAAAGAAAAAGTGATTTTTCTGATGAATAGCCCACTAGAATTAAAGCTATCTTTGAAGAGTCACAACATTTCTGTACTCCTCTCTCAAAACTTCTTCCTTTTATTTTTCTTTTTTTTGAGACACAGTCTTACTCTGTTGCCCTGAATAGAGTACCGTGGCGTCAGCCGAGCTCACAGCAACCTCAAACTCCTAGGCTGGGGCGATCCTCCTGCCTCAGTCCCTGCTGTAGCTGGGACTACAGGCATGCGCCACCATGCCCAGCTAATTTTTTCTATATATTTTTAGTGGTCCAGCTAATTTCTTTCTATTTTTATTAGAGACGGGGTCTCGCTCTTGCTCAGGCTGGTTTTGAACTCCTGACCTTGAGCAATCCTCCCACCTCGGCCTACCAGAGTGCTAGGATTACAAGCTTGAGCTACCGCGTCCGGCCTCAAAACTTCTTTATAAGGAACTAAGAAAGCATATAAAATTAGGAAACACATGAGTTATAAGCACTCTAAAAAAATAACTCCAGGAGTAGTTAAATAAATTATGTTCCATACATAAAATGTGATATTATGCCACCATTAAAAATTACACAGATGTCATTGTGGTGGTACGTGCCTGTAGTTCCAGCTACTCAGGAGGCCGAGGCAGGAGAATCTCCTGAGTTTAGGAGTTCGAGGCTGGCTGGGCGAGGTAGCTCATGCCTGTAATTCTAGCACTCTGGAAGGCTAAGTCCAGAGGATCGCTTGAGCTCAGGAGTTTGAGATCAGCCTGAGCAAGAGCAAGACCCTGTCTCTACAAAAAATAGAAAAAATTAGCTTGGCATCGTGATACCCACCTGTAGTCCTAGCTACTCAGGAGCCTGAGGCAGGAGGATCAGTTGAGCCCAGGAGTTTGAGGTTGCAGTGAGCTATGAAGATGCCACTGCTCTCTAGCCAGGGTGACAGAGCCAGACTCTGTCTCAAAAGGGAAGGGGGGGGTTCAAGGTCATAGTGTGCTGTGTTATGACTAAACCTGTGAATAGTCACTTTACTTCCGCCTGGGCAATATGGAGAGACTTCGTCTCAAAAAACAAATAAATAAATAAAAAGAATAGAATAATAAAAATTACGAAGAGTTTTATATTCACTGATAGGAAAGTTGTTGACAACATACCATTGAGTTTTTAAAGCACAATAAATAATCAGTGTGCATACTATGATTCCATTTAAGTAAAATTCTATATGCATGTTTATATATAGGTATATGTATTATATAAAAGTATATTCATCAAAATATTTAAAGAATAGGCCATGCGCGGTGGCTCACGCCTGTAATCCTAGCTCTCTGGGAGGCCGAGGCGGGCGGATCGCTCAAGGACAGGAGTTCGAAACCAGCCTGAGCAAGAGCAAGACCCCGTCTCTACTAAATAGAAAGAAATTAATTGGCCAACTAAAAATATACAGAAAAAATGAGCCGGGCATGGTGGCGCATGCCTGTAGTCCCAGCTACTCGGGAGGCTGAGGCAGAAGGATCGCTTGAGCCCAGGAGTTGACGTTGCTGTGAGCTAGGCTGACGCCACGGCACTCTAGCCCAGGCAACACAGTGAGACTCTGTCTCAAAAAAAAAAAAATATTTAAAGAATAAATTACCTCTGAGTAATAGGATTATGGAAAAAATTTCACTTTGTTCAATGTAAATTTCTGTATTGTTTAGACTTTTGCAAAGTAAGTATGGGTCATGAGAAAATATAAATTCAAAATTCAAATTCAAATTTGGGGGAAGAAATCGCTGAACAACAAAAACAAATCATCTGTTGCATGATACATTTACACACATGAACAAAGTCAAACGTACTTTTCAAAACAGCAAAATGATTTAACCATTCACCAAGTTATCCATAGCCCTTGGCTACCCACTCATACTCATACTTGCATTCTACTGACTCAGAACTTTGTCCGTTTTAAATCCTTAACATTACTTATAAAGAGTAAAATGATTATCCATTGTAACTGATTAGACATAAAACTAGTTGTAGGTTACATTTTTAGAGTGCTTTAGAATAACAAATTTTATGTATTGCTTTGTTTCATATTTAACTATTTGTGGGAAAATAAAAATAAAAACAACAGAATATAACATTTTGCTTAGCATACTTTGCTTTACAAAATAAATAAACTACTGGAAACAATAATGTATTATTATTATTAATACCAACTTTACAAGATTGGAAATAGATAATCAGAAGCTATTTGGTCTAGAAGACAAAAGGACCACATTTATTCAGAAGGCTTACCACACCAATCAGCCCCCCAAAAAAGCCATTTTTAAAAGACAACATCTGAGACATACCTAAATCTCTATATATTTATCTATATCTGAGCTAACTATAAACACACAAATGCGCACACGCACTATCTTAAAAGCCAAAATAAAATCACATATTTCATACGTACTTTTCCTTTGCCTTGCTTTTGGTTTTTTCCTTCAATGTCTTCAAAATCTGTGTCAGAAGAAAAATGTGTCTCTGACTCCCTGTGACAAGAAGATAAGCAATAATTAGAAACGTAGATGGAGTTTCTAATTTTTGCCATATTTTCTAAAAGAAAGGCTTGGTTAACTCATTACATATTATAATTAAAATAATTAAGATGCTTTTCCAAAACATGATACTATAGCACATTACCAAACATACAAGATTACCTAACCAACTAAAAAAACCCTCTAAATTATAAATACCTAAACATTTTTTATTTTGTTCACTTTTAATCAAAGCATGGAAACTAAACCAGTGACCCTCAAAATTTAAACCTAGGGACTGTGGTGTTCTGTTATAATGATTGGTTTCATTTTCAGGTTTCCAGACCATAGTGCTAAGGGAAAACTGTATTTTAACCTTAGGCACTGAATGAACTTAATTAGGGAATTTTAGCAATATTATAGACCCTCTGATTTCTCCTACCTCATTCAAAAAATATTTATAAATCTAGGTTTGAGCACTCTACAAAATACATATTTCTGAAACGGTATACATAAAACTTTTTTTTTTTTGAGACAGAGTCTCACTCTGTTGCCCTGGCGTCGGCCTAGCTCACAGCAACCTCAAACTCCTGGGCTCAAGTGATCCTTCTGCCTCAGCCTCCCAAGCAGCTGGGACTATAGGCATGCGCCACCATGCCTGGCTAATTGTTTCTATTTTTGGTAGAGATCAGGTCTCGCTCTTGTTCGGGCTGGTCTCGAACTCCTGAGCTCAAATGATCTGCCCGCCTCGGCCTCCCAGAGTGCTAGGATTACAGGCGTGAGCCACTGTGCCCGGCCTACATAAAACATTTTTATAAACTACTATAAATCATTTGAAATACAGTAGGGAAGTGTGCTAAGTGATCAAAACGCTTTATGAAGTAAAGCGGTGGTGAGCTATAGTCAGGAGGACCAGTTCTGGTACTAAGTAACTGTATGATCTTGTACAAGTAACAACCTCTCAATCTTCTCATCTATAAATAATTTATATGCAAGAAAGATGAAATCTTTAAAAGTCTCTTCAATCTCCCACATATAAATCTATAGTCCTACAAAAACTGTCCCTTGTTTTAGATGAGGGGTGGAACCACTTTGTATAATCTGGATTTTTCTCACACACACCGAAGCAGACTGCTTTAAATAAACATGTATGATGCTTTCTATATGTGTAGATATGGATCTATCTAAATCAGGCGTCCTCAAACTACGGCCCGTGGGCCGCATGCAGGTGTTTTTGCCGTTTGTTTTTTTACTTCAAAATAAGATATGTGCAGTGTGCATAGGAATTTGTTCATAGTTTTTTTTAAACTATAGTCCAGCCCTCCAACGGTCTGAGGGACAATGAACTGGCCCCCTGTTTAAAAAGTTTGAGGACCCCTGATCTAAATAGTAGTAAAATACCCTCAGTTATGTTTAAAGCAAGGCATACTTACATTGGTATTTGGGTCACAATAAATTTTAGAGTTGAGCCACACCCATAAAGGTTTTACCATCTTAAATCTGTAAACCTGGTACCAGTTTTGCTTAAAATAATTAAAATCAAAAAGGCTATCTTTATAAAGCTAGTCTTCTCAATCTAGATTTCTTCTATTTCCATTTTTATTGCTATAATAACCCACTGTCCAGAGGGTATGAGGTAGCACAGACTGAGATAGGAATACTTCATAAGTCTAAAGTAATGGTTAAGTTACTAGCAGGAAAAAAATTACTATTTAGAGCACTTACCTACAAAGTAATTTAAACAATGTATTGAAGATGGTGGCAATCCTAACTATGCCCTAAAATGTTGAGAGGAAAGGGCCTGTAATAAATACCATTACCCAGAGTTAATGCACCAAAAACTGAATGACTACTATAATATTAATCCTGAAATTCATGTCTATTACCATCTTAAGACTGTTGTCATCAATATTTTCCTCACATGCCTATATGGTCTTACAAAAAAAATGGAAAATGTTTTTAAATATCTTGTTGTACAAAATAATATTTCTTTCGTCCCAAGGCATGTATGGGACACCAGCTCTCTTAGAGAGCTCAGTAACTGCTGTAAGTCTGCGAACAATCACTAGTCTTTGTAATATTCCAATGGCCACAGAGTAATCAAAGGCTCAATTACACTTTTAATCCTAATCCCCCCATCCCAACTAAAAGAATGAGCTACTAGAGGTATGATTACTAACTAACTGAAAAACCTTCTCAAGAAAGCTGGAGTGAGTAACCAGGATGGGAGTCTAAAATACCTCCAGAGAGGAAACATTTTGTTGTCTTTTCTTCAATGCTTTCCTGTGTTTATAAGATCAAAACCACCACCACCAAAAAAACTATCCTATATCCCAGGTGAAATAAAATATATGCTTATGGAGCATACTATGTTAACCATTTTAGTGGCTTGAAGCATCATGAATCATCAATCACATGGCTGAATCTTCCAATCCCCTTTACTGTCCTCCCCACACCCAACATTCCCAATCAAATGCTAGGTCTATTCTACCTCCATATCAATTTCCTTTTATCTGTTATCCTATTTCAAGCCCTAATTATTCAAGATATTCTAATAGCCAACAGTCTAGTCGATAATACAAACTTTTTAAATTGTCTATAATCTTAATGTATTTAAGAAATTTTATAATCTTCTCTTTATATCTTTAAACTATGATCTCATAAAGGTGGCAGAAATATCTAACTTAATTCCTCACAGAATCTAATATAATGCTCCTGTATACAGCAGGCACTTAGTATTTTTGACAAAGGTAATAAATAACTTTTACAAATAAATTAAAGACTTGGAATACATAAAATCCTATTAAAGGTACTGTTTGAGGGGGAATCTTAATGTCTTTGATCCCAGTAGACTCCACCAAAGCTCCGCTAAAGATAACAAAATTACTAAAATATGAAAATCTGTAAAACATCAAAAGCAGATACTGGCTGCCATTATGTACAATGGGGTCTATCCGTTGTTTTCAAAATTTGTAGCAACCAAACTCTCTCGCCAAATCAAGTCTCATGGAAATAAAATGCGGGGTGGGTGGTGGAGGTGTACTGTGTTTTTGTTTGTGTGTGTGTAAAATAAAGTTAAAGGGATTCACAGGTAGTTTAAAGTTCATTTTTCACTGAGGCACCTCATGAAACTATAGCTTAATATGAATGTCACTGTTACATATGGTAGTTCAAAATCTTTCTTACATCAAAATCCAAGGAGCAATTAGAATAAAAGTTGACTAATGAGTATAGGTAGCTTTTAAGAAGGGGGTAAAGACGGTATCTAAGTTGAAATCACTTTATCAATCAACATGCATGTAACCTGTTTTTGCAAAAATTATGAGCTGCATGTTCTACTCTCCTAGATTTTTTTTTAGTCTATTATCATTTGATTTTATAACAAAAACCTGACTTTACATCCTAACTACTACTTCATGGTATATATTGCTCACTAATGAGAAAACTTAATTTTTTAAGAATCTCGTGATGCTCCCTCAAAGCAGTTGCTGCTGCAAAATCACGTATAGACTCAGAACTACACAGAAAAAATAATTTGTGCAATATATAAATTAAAAAATAAATTTAAAACATAGCACCAAAGAAGTAGGGAATAATTACTATTACAGAGGCCAATGAGTGTTGATATAAACTGTTTCAAAGTATAAATGCTATGGCAAATATTAGATCTTCTGAAGCAGAAGTAAAAAAAAATTTTTGGCCGGACTCGGGGGCTCGCGCCTGTAATCCTAGAACTCTGGGAGGCCGAGGCGGGTGGATAGCTCAAGGTCA
>VBSM01000656.1:3082338-3097433 GCA_008086735.1 Cheirogaleus medius | reverse complement strand
ACCTCAAACTCCTGGGTTCAAGTGATCCTCCTGCCTCAGCCTCCAGAGTAGCTGAGACTACAAGGTGCCCTGGCTAATTTTTTCTATTTTTGGTAGAGGCCAGGTCTTACTTTTGCTCAGGCTGGTTTTAAACTCCTAACTTCAAGGGCTCCGGTCCTCCCGCCTCAGCCTCCCAGAGTGCTAAGATTATAAGCGTGAGCCACCACGCCCAGCGCCAAGCAGAAGTAAACTTAACTCAAGTTAATACATTTCCCATTTTGTGAGGAAAAGGGGTATTTAAAAATTATCATAGAATAATTTACTTACTGTAGTAGATTAAAATCAGTTGGTATTTCTGGAGCTGCTATCATTTCTTTATCATCTTCTGGAACACCTCAATGTCAGAAATATATTCATATATTTATGTGGGCAAAATGATGGTTTGCTTCTTTCTTCTAAGACATATAACTCTTTTAAAAAGGAGAAAATAACATATTTATTATAAACACACCAAAAATATTGGGAAGAGATATCCATACCCAAGACCGAAATTCCTCAGTGCCTGCTGGTGTGTTTTGGTACATAAGGATCTTGCTCCCCTGCATTTGACTGCTTTTTCTAGATATGGATTTGTTACAACTCTCGCAGCCCCACAGTAATGACACATAGGAAAAAAGGAAGCTTGTATAACTATTATTTTTAAAATTTCTTATGATTCTCTAGCCTTGCTCTATGCATATACATTAATACATCCTAAATAGGAACAGGATAGGACTCTTTCACTGGCCCTGCAATCCCTGTGACAATGTTAAACCATAATACGAGATATCTGAAAATTTATAGCTTTTTGCTGATGGTGTACAGATACAGTTAAAAGTAGCTAATAAAAAACCTAAGATATAATTTTAAAACACTTTAAAAACAGGTTCTTCTACCCTAGAGGAAACATGCATTCCAAAGCCTGACATTAAATAAATAACCACTTCATGATAACACCACACTGTGCTGAAAAGAGAAGGGGAAAAAACATTAGATTTAATCTATTCCTCCCTCAAGGAACTTACAATCTATTTAAACACCAATAATGTCATATGGACAATAGATGAATGCCATTTGTGACCAAAGTAAGTACATGTCTAGCCACAGAAAGGGTATTATTTCTAGTTTTGAAGGTCAAAGATGCATTTCCTAAATGAGAGAATGATCTAAAAGCAAATGATCAGTCTATAAGGAGGAGAAAACAGGCTAAAGCTAAGGTCCAAAGCTCTTAGTCTTATCTGTACTTTTCTTTTATAATTTTCTTTCTGTTGTTTTTTCTTTTATTTCCAAGTAAATTTAGTACTTGGTGGCCACCTGATGAAAAAGTAGATAAGACCAAACATATCAAATAAATAATAAATGCTCAAATATAACATATTTACAAACTCCTAATGATCTCTTCCAATGAAGTAGACATCACACAAGAAACAGCTCAAGTTTTCTATTAACTTAAATCTCTAAAAAAAATCATAAATGGCTATTAATATTTAACATACAGAAGTTCAAAATACTGCATTTCCTAGCTTACTCTAGTAAAGCTAAAGTAAAATACTAGTTTTTGTTCACAAAAATGTATAAATGAAGTAACAAGAGAAACAAGAATGAATAATCCACAAATTAACCATGATCAAGAATCAAATATACCACCATTGAGTTTATCTTTTTTCTGAAAGATACTGAGATTGCAAAATATTTAGCTATAACTGTTAATATGGTCTTGAAAGGAGAAGGCCCTAAGTCACTGTACCAGGACTGTTCCTCTCCAAGACCACTAATTGTTAGCCTGGCTTTATTCATAGTTAACACAAGGAATTGTCCAAGTAGTATACCAGAGTTTTGAGACTTGTTATCATATGTAGGATATGCCTTTACCTCCTAAAATGCTAATTTATTTTAGAAAGAAAACTATTTTATTTTTTTAAAAGGGAATTGGAGAGGCACAGATCTAATAAATTCTAACCAACAGGTCAGGTCATCTAGATGGCAAGATGGAAATGGCCATGTGATCCTTGCCATGCCTGTCTGTCTGCCTCTCTGAGCATTTTATAAAAACCAAACTTTAAAGATATTTCATAAATGTAGTCTCCTAAGAAATGACAGGTGAGGAACATAAAGAATACATCAGCTCTGAAAAGCAAGGAGCACTAAGCAAAATACTGTGTGATATACCACATTACCGTGAATAGCACAAAATTAATTTCTAGTGTAAAAGAAAGAAGTCTTACCAGGTCAAATTATATTGCACAGCATAGGCTATACTAATATGTACTTGGTAATTTGAAACCAAAGGAAACACTATATTTTTTAAAGAAAATTTTTAAAAAACTATTTTTTAAAAGAAAAAATATTGTGCCACAGTCTGACAGACTTAGAAAAAAATTACTGAACTGGTCATTTCCCTACCCCAGTTAAATATTTTTTTTCTAAAAATTCATCCAAGTAAAAATATCTACCATGTGCCAAACACAATGCTGGCCAAAGAGAATACTGTAATAAACAGGAGAGTGATGACCCTTGCCCTTACTACCTATACGAGAAATGTGAAAACATTTATTTCTACTAGAAGGCACCTACCTCTTATAACCACCTAATATTATTAAACGTAAGAATACTCAATTCCATGTATTTGGGCTTTTGCTATTTTAATCATTCTCTAAACAACTAATTTGTCATTAAAACAGTTTATCATAGCTCAACAAAAACTGTAAATATTAAAGTTGCTCTGTAATTTAAAAGGGAAAGAACACAAAGGATAAGTTGGCATTGGGGTTTTTTTTTAAAAAATATAAACTTTAATCCATATGAAGAGCTAAGAATATTTAGGTTTTTATTCTAAATTATCTATAGATGCATATATATACAGTTTGCTTTCCCCAAAGACTTAAATTAAAAATTTCACATCATTTTCAAATGTGCTCAATACCATTTGACCTAAATTGGGAAACTCAAAACTACAAAAATTATGTTATGCTCACATAAGAGTTTAAAAATCAAACTTACACCACACCATATCTGGACTACTGTAGGTTATTAACTTTTTAAAAAATATGCTCAAAGATCACAAGGTGGAGCTCTTACCTAGTGTCAAGGAAAACTTTGAGGTCTCTCACATGTACCAATTCTCTGTAACAACTATAAGAGTTATTAACATTCCAATACCTTTGGAGGATAAAACATAAGTCTCAATCACTATTTTTCTTTTGGGAAAAGAACTTACGCAACAACAAATAGCTTCTGCTTCTCCTTACTGAAAATTAAACAATCACATTTGTAGATAGGTTGAATAGTAAAACCAGGCTGGGCATGGTGGCTCATGCCTGTAATCCCAGCACTTTGGGATGCTGAGGTGGAGGATTCCTTGAGGCCAGGAATTAGAGACTAGCCTGGGCAACATAGTGACATCTCTCCACAAAAAATTTTTAAAATTAACCCGGCGTAGTGGCACGCACCAGTAGTCCTGGCTACTGGGGAGGTTAAGGCAGGAGGATCACTTGACCCGAGGAGGACTAGGTTGCAGCAAGCTACACGTCGGCACCACTGCATTCCAGCATGGTCAACAGAACAAGACCTCGTCTCAAAAAACAAATAAATAAAGTAAAACCATTTCCTTAGGTTCACATGTATAGTATGCTGCCATTCATTTATAATTACTGGATTAGAAAGTAATAGGTGATCATATATTTTTAATTTTAAACATTAAATTCAAGTAAACACTCTCAGGAGCATTGCTTTTGATAAAAACAGATATAAAAGCTGAAACTTAATCACCATAACTTTTCAAGTTATTATATAAATTAGTATGTGTCTATGGCCTATTGCTCAAAGTTTAGATTACAAATTAAATTCAGTAAGAAAAAAATTTTTCTTCTACTTCTAAACACCCATCAGATATCTATTACCATAGCATATTGACACAAACATGCAAAAATTATGATTATGTTTGCATCTTTTGTCTTTTTTTATTTTTTGTCTCAACTGATATGGGAAATACGTTTGCATCTTTAACTCTGAAAAATGACTTGCTAAATTCATTAAAATTACCTCCCCCCCAAAATAAAAGCACACACAAAACATCATGATATTTTTGTTTACAAATCTTAAGGTAATCTTTTTTTTTTCTTTTTGCTAAAAGAATGATTATTTTAAAGGTCTTTTAACTCAATCCGAAGCGGTCTCAAGACAAAAAATAAAAAGCTGCAAAGCCATCACTAATAAGATTCCTTGGAATCCATATGCTATTGAAGAGTATGGGCAGGGGGTGGCACTTAAGTAGCTGGTTTGTTAACTCTCTCACTAAAAATGTAGAAATATTCAACTACGAAAAACTGGCACATTCATACACCACATGCCATTCCCTTATCTTAACACTCCTCCCAAAAGGGCCACATACTTCCACCTATAAAGGATCACATCCAGGAAATGTCTACACCCTTCTAAAACGCCACCATCATTATAACGCAAATACTAAGGATTAGGAATTACCCAAATGCCCAATCATGGATTAAGAAACAGTACATCAATGTAACTAATATAACATTCATACAATGAAACTATTTATGACTGTGTACCAATGTGGGTAAAGTATGATATGTTAAAAACCATACACTTGGATGTAATATTAACAATAAAAAAAGCAAAAGAAATCAGTTAACATATCAGGGTGGTGAAAATATGGATGAGCTTTAAAATTTTAATTTACGATTTTACTGTTAACAAAAAAAAATAAATTATGGGGGGATTTAGTTTTTAACGTACTCTATTAAAACCTGAACTACCTGAGGAATTATAATATAAAACTCAAAACTATGCTGTTCGTTAAAATTTATTCATACTTCATGTCCATAATCTTATAAAGTTAATAAACATGTGCAAAAACTGAGTTCTACCATAAAACTGTCTTCATTATGTTTGTCTACTCAAGATTAGCAGGGAACAGAAACTTTGTTCTTACAGACTCCTGACAACAGGACCCAAGGGTATGTTCCTTTTATTGGCCTAAGTACTCTTTCAGGAGACAGCAGACAAGTCTGTCATTTAGTCTGAGGTTCTGATTGCTAAACGGTAAACTAGGTCCTGCAACAGTACAGTACATTTGATCAAAACAGGATAGTATCATTTCTACGTCAAATGATACATGGCAACTTTAGTCCACAGTGTAAGAAATGAACAGCTCACCCAAAATTTAGACACTAATACCTACCTTTAAAAGAGAAAAAAAAACCCTACTGCCCCTTTGATGATTAATAACCTTTAAAAAAATTCTCCTTTCCCAAAAGATATTTTTCTTCCCTCTTTTGATATCCCTAATTTGTGCTAAGTCTTCTGAGTAAATGACATGGTGAAAAGAATAACAAATCAAGCAATGATCATGTGTACTCAGACCATTAGTAAAATCTTAACCTGAAAGTTCCTTGATAACACTCATACCACAGCTACCACATATATCGTTTGCAAATATCTTTTCTCTTCCACAAACCTGGATGAAGTCCTAACGAATTCCTAATGGTAGTCCTGCTCTAGTGCAAAAACAGGTAACCTAGAGAGGGTGTGTCTGGAAGAAATCCACATATATAAGAAAATTAATGAGCCTGTCTACTTTTCCTAACTGTAGGATAGGTTCATTTTTGCAGTCAGAAACTTTAAAGAAGAAGGGAGAGAGGCCAAAAGTAAAGGGCCCTTCTAAAATAACTAAGTAGACAAATTGAACATGCCTAAGGCTAAAACGCTTCAAAAATAACTTTTACTTTCAGGAAGAGGGGAAGGAGCAAGCTGGGGCAGTCTACAGATACAGCATCACTACACACTGCCAGAAACTAAAGCCAGACAGAACTGGAAACATCCACCTGTTCCCCTCCTATTTTTAAGTGTATGATAGGAGGTGCTCAGCAATCTTCCTAGTTTCCTTGTCTACCAACATTCGCCAACACTTTCAAAATATGACTCAAGCCCTCACCAAAATTGGGATCACCTGTCCCAACCTACATATTCAGCCTGTACTAGTTTTTGACTATCAGTTCTGATTTCTGTAAAAAAAAAAAAAAAAAAATCTAGCATGCACTTGTGAACTTAGCAACAAATAAATACTAACTATGGGGGGGGTGCAGAAGAAAAGGCTTCTGCTTTATTCCTGCAGACCTAGTACTCTACCAACTTTACTCAGTTGTAACGTCTACCTAAATCACCCCAGAATCATACCCTGTGTCTAACATGTTCTTGCTGTTCCACGTCTACCACCCGATCCCAGGAACTAGATATTTGTCTCTTGAGTTGCTCTAACCTGAATGCCACAAATATTGTCCTCCTGTCATGGGTCTGACTATACTGGCACTGGCTGCTGTTTGACACTGGATACCATATGATAGCTAACATATCGGATACATACCTGCTCTCAGATTCCACATCTGCTAATTCTCCAGTCTGCCCTAATAAGCTGCAGCTGACTAGACATCATCTGGCTCTATTCTAAATAAACATCAAAACAACAGCTAATAATTTTTAAAAGTGTTGTCAATGCCTACTCTTCATATCTCACATCTGAATAACTCAGCATTTAGCTTTACGTATTGACTTAGTTTTATATCTATACATCTCCCATTAACATAACTCCCTATATGTTCTAAATGGTAAGACATCACAATAGGTAACTACAACTGGGTGTAGTGTCTATCAACAATTAAGGTGAGACCCAGTTAGCTGGTACAAATGAGTGTCTAGATCTGAAAATAAAATTAAGACAAAGAGCTAAATTCATGTGTTAACACTCATAAATGTTATACCGCATGATATAAGCACAATGTTATTACCATCAATACCATTTCTCACTGTGCATCATTGGCTCATTGGCAAATTTCAAGCAATGACAGATATCAAGGCAAATTCCATAGCAAAGTAGACCAAGACAGGATAATTCTGTTTGGATTTCAGGGGAAGTCTAAATTTTGATGTCACATGCTCAATAGATTACATCAAAAGCGTCCACATTTATTTATACAAGGTAGTAAAAAGTTCTAAATGAAATATGAGTGTTTATTAATAATTTGCTTTAAGATGGAGATACAACTGTAGCCAAATAAAATTCAGTAAGTTAAAAGCAATAAAAAAGTATAAAATAAATCACTTTATGGAGGGTAATGGAAAATGTTAAACTAAAATTTAGAACTAGAGTGACTAATAAGCACAATACCCCTTTTTTAAATTTAGCATGACCACACAACAGAACATACATGTCACATACCCAATTTTTTTGTTCCTTTCACTTCTGATTAGTTAAGACCTTATTAAAATATCTCACATAACCAGCCACTTGATATAACTCACTAATCTTTTTGCCTACAACCACAGCCTACAACCACAGTACACAATTCATAGGCTTGACTTATATTCATATTCAAGTTCAGAAATCAAATATGCTTTCACAATTCAGTTTGTGAACACAGTAGAGTTACCTGCCAATTCTTACTTCAGATCTAAGAGTTTGATTCTTCATTTGATAATTCCACACAGTGGTAACAACAGATCCATATCCCTGACAAACACTGATGCAAATATCCTTAACAAAATAATACCAAAACAAAATTCATGAGCACATAAAAAAGATAATACACCATGACCAAGTGAGATTTATTCCTGGAATGCAGGGCTGGTTCAACATACAAAAACCAATATAATACAGGACATTAACAGAATGAAGGACAAAAACCACATCATCATCTTAACTGATGCAGAAAAAGCATTTAACAAGATTCAAAACCCTTTCACTATAAAAACACTCAACAAATTAGAACTAGAAGAAAACTACTTGCTATTGTTTGCCCCCTTGGAAAGGCATGTGGAAATTTAATCCCCAATGTGGCAGTATTGGGAGGTGGGCCCTTTAAGAGGTGATTTGGTCATGAGCGCTCTGCCCTCATGAATGTATTAATCCACTTGTGGATTAATGGCATAATAGATTAATGGAGAAATAGGTTATCTTGGGAGTAGGACTGGTGACTTTAGAAAAACAGGAAGAGAGACCTGAGTTAGCACACCCAGCCCCCATGCCATGTAATGCCCTGCTTCATCAGGGACCCTGCAGAGAATTTCCACTAGCGAGAAGGCCCTCACCAGATGTGGCCCTCAACCTTGGACCTCTAAGCCTCTACAACTATAAGAAATAAATTCCTTTTCTTTATAAATTACCTAGTTTTGGGTATTCTGTTATAAGCAATAAAAAATGGACTAAGACATTATCTCTACGTTAAAAAGGTCATTTATGAACAGCCCACAGCTAACACCATACTCAATGGTAAAAGACTGAAAGCTTTTCCTCTATGATCTGAAACAAGGTAAGGATGCCCACTCTCACCACTGCTATTCAACATTTGATTGGAAGTCCTAGCCAAAGCAATTAGGCAAGAAAAATAAATATAAAAGGCATTAAAGTTAAAAAGGAAGAAATAAAATTATCTCTGTTCCCAGATGACGATCTATATGTAGAAAACCCACAGATAAAAAACTGTTAGAACTAATAAACAAATTCAGTAAAGTTGCAGGATACAAAATCAACGTGCAAAATTCAGTTGTACTTCTATACAATAAAAATAAACAATTTCAAAAGGAAATTAAGAAAACAATTACATTTATAACGGCATCAAAAAGAATAAACTAATAAAGAATAAACCTAACCAAGGAGTTAGAAGACTTGTACACTGAAAACCACAAAATATTGCTGAAAGAAATTAAACATGACACAAATAAATGGAAAAACATCTTGTCTTCATGAATTGGAGGACTTACTATTGTTACGATGTCTATACTACCCAAAGGAATCTACAGATTGAATGCAATCCCTATCAAAATCACAATAGCATTTTTTTGAAGAAACAGAAAAATTCAGCCTAAAACTCACATGGAATCCCAAGGGACTGCAAATAGTCCAAACAATTCTGGAAGGAAGAACAAAGTTAGAGGACTCACATGTCCTAACTTCAAAACATTACTTACTGTAAAGGGTTCTCACTTAACAGCAAGGAATGATTCTTGGAAACTGCGACTTTAAGCAAAACAATATACATCAGGTCCCTGAATGAATAACGTTATAATGTTGATGAGAAACATAAATTGTTTTCATTATATGTTGTTTCACTTAAAAGTCATAGTTTCCAAGAACCCATCAGTGACCTTGAGGACCTACTATACAAAGCTACAGTAATCAAAACTGTGAGGTATTAGCATAAAGAAAAAAAGACAGACAGACCAATGGAATAAAGAACACAAACATAAACCTTTGTGTATTTGGTCAAATGATCTTCAATAAAGGCCCCAAGACCACTTAATGGGGAAAGGAGAATTTCTTAAGCAAATGGTGAGGGGGGGAGGGACTGGACATCTACCTGCAGAAAAATAAAGTTGGACCCTTATCGTACACCATATACAAAAATTAATTCAAAATAAAGACCTAAATGTAAGATCTAAAACTGTAAAAGCCCTAGAAGAAAACAGGAAAAGCTTTGTGATGCTGCAGTTGGCAATGATTTCTTCGATGACACAAAAAGCACGAGACAAAAAGAAGCAAAAATTAAGGCCAGGTGCAGCGGCTCACTCCTGTAGTCCCAGCACTTTGGGAGGCCCAGGTGGGAGGACTACTTCAGGCCAAGAGTTTGAGCCTAGCCTGAGCAATAGTGAGACTCCATCTCCATAAAAAATATAAAAGTTAGCCAGGTGTGGTGGCACATGTCTGTAGTCTCAGCTACTTGGGAGACTGAGGCAGGAAGACCACTCAAGCCCAGGAGTTTGAGGTTGCAGTGAACTGTGATAAGGCCACTGCACTCTAGCCTGGGCAACACAATGAAACCTGGTCTCAAAAAAAAAAATTTTTTTTTAATTTTTTTGTTTTTTTTAAGTAGGCAAAGGACTTAGTCATTTCCAGAAAGATGATATACAAATGGCCAACAGCAAATAAAAAGAAGCTAAACATCACTAATCATAAGATAAATGCAAATCAAAACCAGAATAAGATATCACCTCACACCCATTAGGATAGTTACTATAAAAAAAAAAAAAAACCAGAAAAGAATACATTTTTTAGCCAGGATGTGGAGAAATTACAACTCCTGTGCACTGTTAATGGGATTGTAAAATTGCGCAATCGCTATGGAAAACAGTATGAACGTTCCTTTCAAAATAAAACCAGAACTACTATATGATCCAGCAATCCCACTTCTGGGTATTCAAAAGAATTGAAAGCAAGGTCTCAAACAGGTATTTGCACACCCACATTCACAGCAGCACTATTCACATTAGCCAAGAGGTGAAAGTAATTCAAATGTACATTGACAGATAAATGGATAAAACAAAATGTGGTATATACATACGATAGAATATTATTCAGGTTCAATAAGGAAGGAAATTTGGTAACACACTACAACATGGATGAGCCCTGAGGACATTATGCTAAGTGAAATAAGCCAGTCACATAAAGACAAATTACTATGATTCTGCTTAAGAGGTATCTAAAGTAGCCAAATTCATAGAAACAGAAAGTATAATGGTGGTTACCAGGGACTGAGGGAAGGGAGGAAAGTAGAGTTGCATGATAGGTATAGAATTTCAAATTTGCAAGACGAAAAATTCCTGTAGATCTGTTTCACAATAGTATGAATATAGGTAACACTACTAAACTGTATGCTTAAAAAATGATTAAGATGGTAAATTTTATGTTTTTTTAAAATAATTTTATAGTATGTCATGCTAGCACAGGGGCCATGCTAATCTTCTCTGTATCATTCCAATTTTAGTATATGTGCTGCCAAACTGAGCACTTTATGTGTTTTTTTACCATGATAAAAAAATTAAATTTAAATCTCCTTTTATCAAGCAAGCTTCTCTCATATGGTATAGACTCACAAAATCAATCATTTGAGAACACTTTCCTACTAAACAAGCATATTATATAACTATTGATATCTTTTGAGATGTAATTTTATAAATTAAGACACTGTATAATGATATTTTGACAGACTTTTTTTCTCCTACTTAATAAGGTTTAGAATGCACAAAAGTTATGTGAATTTTACAGAAAAAAATCAAAAGAAATAATCCAGCTAGCTGTTCCAAAATACATGGAAGCACTTGGATGAGTGAGAACAATCCCAGCTACATTTTTTAAGTTACTCACCATAGAGTATGAAAATTATTACTGAAATCCATTTCACAAATGTTCAACATTTCTCTCCCATGTTCAAAATGTGTTGGTACAAGTCAAGTCTCATAGTTACTGATGAGACAAGAGCACAAAACTTAAAGCCAGGCGAAAAAGCAGCAAGAACCTTCTAGCAGCAATGCAAGCAAGCTGCATTCAAGGGTTAGCATACTAAATGGTCTCCTGATGAAACTAGGAATTAGGAATTAATGATCTCTAAAATGCAACATTTGATTCCATTAAACTCAGGGGAGGAAGCATACAACATAAATATGATCCACTAAAAAGAGATATCTATATATATATCTATATATATAGTTAGATTACTGGTGCTAGATATCACCAGGGCCCCACACACACATTTTATCCTGTAACCTATTCCATTTTCCATGACTTTATACAGCCATGAGTATAAAGTATACTTTACTATACCTTCTAAACAGATCAACTCTCACTCTGAGTCCTAAGATAATGGTAGTTTTTTAACCCTTCCTAGAGCAACAGAGACCAACAGACTACTTTATTTCTAAACCACAATGGATACATTAAAGCATCCTGCAAAACATCCCCAAAAGGACTATCAAGATGCTTAAAAAGGAAGCAAAATAATAAGTCAGCAAACATTTAATATTAAGAATATATTATTTAATATAAATATATACTAGGGCTAATGTTTTTGTTTTAGTCTTGAAAGTATACTCTACTTCAGAGAACTTGAAACTACCTCTTAGATTCATAGTTATTGCAGCTTTGCTGTTATGACATAGTTTGTTGTACCAACGGTTTATCTGCTAAGTCATTACTGAGGAAAGAAACTTCTCAATTAGAAAATTCTTTCTACAGAAAAACATGTGTTGTAATGATCCATTTCACAAAAAGGTATCTGCCAAATAATGCAGCAACACTAAAAACAACATGTATGAGGAGATTCTTCTTATGCAAGGATCTCCCATCTTATTCTATAATTAACTTTGGCAACAGTACTCAAAATGCTCTTTTCATCATGAAAAACAATCTCCCTCTCCCTCTTCCCCCGCCACTCGCCAATGATTGTGCTCGGCTCTGATTAGTAAATTCCAACTAAGAAAGGGAAAACTTTTTTCCTCCAACTGCTTCATATAAATTATTCTGATGTTTGCCAAAACTTCACTCACATCATTTTACTTGAATGTTTTTCTTCATTATGTCCCCACACACAGGTTATTCCTGTGTCACCCGCTTTGCCTAACCATAACAACTTACTAGGTATTCAAGTATATTTGATCTGTTTTGCTGTCAAGTTACAGAGTAACAAGCAGAGTTTCTCCATTGCTATATACTTTTTGACTTAGTTACTAGTAAACCTACTATTTCAAATTGATCATAACTTGTAGATCAGAAATGGTTCAGAAGTCATTTTGGCAGATTCAACTCTCACACCATAAAAAACAGCATTAACACAACTCTGAAATTCTTCTGTTAGGTCTAGCACTTAATATTAAAGTTTCCATCAAATTATGTTGAACAATGTGCTACCTTTCACACAAGTTGTAAAATAAGAATGTGTGTGTGAATGGATGTATTTGTATACACAAAAAGAAATACTGGAAGGATTAATAAGAAACATTTTTTAATGTTTGTAGCGGAGGGGATGATAAAAGGAATATAGGAGGCAGGAGTCTGTGGAAGACTTCCATATATAGTTTTCTACATAATTTTAACTTTTGAATTAGGAAAATGTGTTATTCATTCAAAAATTGAAACTGAATTTTTATAATTCCTAAAATTGAAAGCTAATTTGAAAAAATAAACCTAATTATATACATCAAATTAATAACATAAGCATAGAGAAAGCATTTATATTGAGTTCAGAACACAATACTTTGTTTATCCTTAGTGGGATGAATTCTAAGGAAAAATAAGAAAATTCATCTTCATGCAACAGTTCTGTTGTTTGTTATAATATTATTTTCTTCTGAAGTTATTTTCTTTATACTATAGGAGAAACCATATAAGTAATCATGTTAATGATAATGAGAACCAAGATTTTAAGTGTAAAAGAAATAATTAGCAAAGAAACTTTTAAAACACATGCTAAAATTGAAAGAAGGAAATGCAAATTAAAACCACAATCTGGTATCACTACACCTATCAGAATTGCCAAAATAAAAAACAGTGGCAACACCAAAATGCTAGCAAAGGTGCAGCAAAACTGATTCTTATACACTGCTGGTGGAAATATAAAATGATACAACCACTCTGGCAAAGAGCTTAGAAGTTTAAGGGGGGGGAAGAAGTTTATTTAAAAACAATACACATTTTTACCATAACAATCAGTGATTTTACTCCTGAGCATTTATCCCAAAGAAAGGAAAACCAACATCCACACAAAAACATGTACACGAATGTTCATAGAAGCTTCATTTGTAATAGCAAAATATTAGAAGCAACTCTGTTATGGGTTGAATTGCGACTTCCAAAATTCATATGTTGAAGTCCTAAACCTCAGTACTTCAGAAATGGATCTTATTTGGAGTCGGGGTCTTTATAAAAGTTACTAAGGGGGAGGTGAGTGTACCATAAATGAGTAGCACAAGGGATCTTTGTGATGGAAAGGTTCTCTATCTTGGTGGTGGTGGTTACACCATTCTACGCATGATAAAACTACATAGACTTATACACGTACACAGTTACAAAAATGAGTATGTATAACTGGTAAAATCTGAATAAACTAAAGTCAGCCCTCTATATTCATGAGTTCCCCACCTTTGGATTCAACCAAATGCAAATCAAAAATACTCGGGGGAAAAATGAAAAATAACAATAAAAAATACAAATGAAAACAATATAGTATAAGAACTATGTACATAGCATTTACATTGTCAGAGGTATAATCATCTAGAGATGATTTAAAGTATATGGGAGGATATGTGTAGGTTATGTGCAAATACCAGGCCATTTTATCTAAGGGACAGAAGCATTCATGGATTTTGGTATCCTTGGGTCTTGGAACCAATCCCCAGAGGATATCAAGGGAGGACTGTATGTAGACTGTACCAATGTCAATTTCCTGGTCTTGATATTGTATTACAGTTATGAAAGATATTACCATTGGGGGAAAGTGAATGAATGATACATGGGACCTTGCTTCTATTTTTGTAACTTTCTCTAAATCTATTATACCAAGATTTTAAAAATTTTAAACAGAATCTTAAAATTTGTAATGGAATACACAAGAAAAGTGAAAGCAAGGACTGGAACAGGTATTTGTACCTGGAATTTTTGAGTTCCATTATAATCTTACTGGAACACCATCATATATGTAGTCCACTGTTGACCAAAACATCGTTATTCAGCACTTGACTATAGTTGATATAAAAAGAGGGTGGGCAATGCTAGGTTATTAAGAGTTATGGCTTAAGGGACCAGATTCAATGCATAAGCATGGTTTGGATAAACCAGCTAGAACAAACAATTATGAATAATTGGAGAAATTTGTATATGGAGTGGGCATTAAGAAAATGAAATTTTAAGAGCAAAAATATAAATTAAAAAAATTAAGAAAACAACAGAAAATGAAATTTTATTGACATGGAAAGATGGAGCTATATAAAAAAGGAAGGAAGAAAGAAAAGGAGGGAGGGAGATAAGAAAGACACAAAAGCCCATGTACAGAATGATGTCTCTTTTTTCTAATGGCGCATATGTATGCATAGAGAATATCTGAAAAACAGAAATAGGATGGTTTTGCTTTATTTGTAGGTATCTGTATTTTCTAACTTTCTACAATGTACATGTACAACATTGTTAAGAATATTTAACTTCTGACCAGCCTGAGCAAGAGCGAGACTTCTCTACTAAAAACAGAAAGAAGGCCGGGCGTGGTGGCTCACGCCTGTAATCCTAGCACTCTGGGAGG
>VBSM01000656.1:3051444-3068798 GCA_008086735.1 Cheirogaleus medius | reverse complement strand
GCTGACGCCACGGCACTCTAGCCAGGGCAACAGAGTGAGACTCTATCTCAAAAATAAATAAATAAATAAATTGCAGATGCATTGAATTTTTAAATGTCAAAAAAGTAGAAGAGATTTCCATGTGGTAGGTACAGGGGGGCTGGAGTGCTGCAGGGCATATTGGAATATGTAAAAGCATTTGATGTTTTATATTCTCTTTTTACTTAATACATACAATATTACAATCATATAAAACATACCCATGGCACTCTGTACTTCCCCTTTTGTAACAATTATAACTGCTTATTTAACATCTTTTTCCCTAATAGACTGTAAATTCGATGAGTGCAGGAACCAGGCCTCTCTTTGTCACTGCCACATCCCCAGTGCTTAGCACAGTGTATGCCATATACTAGGTACTCAAATATTTGCAGCACAATTCCACTTTTGGATATATATACAAAAGAATTGAAAGCAGTGACTCGAACAGATATTTGTACACCAATGTTCATATCATTATTCACAATACCTAAAAAGTAGAAGTAACCCAAGCATCTGTCAACTGATGAATGAATAAACAAAATGTGGTATCTACATACAATGGAATATTATTTGGCCTTAAAAAGGAATGAAATTCTGATACAAGCTACAACATGGGTGAACCTAGAAGACATTATGCTAAATGAAATAGCCACACACAAACGGACAAATATTGTATGATTTCACTTACATGAATGAAGTACCTAGAATAGTCAAATATTAATACAAAAACAGAAAGAACAGTGGTTACCAGCGGCTGGGAGGTGGGGAAAGGGAGAATTAGTGTATTATTGTTTAATGGGTACAGTTTTATTATGGGATAATGAAAAAGTTCTGGATATGGATGGTGGTAATGGTTGCACAACAGTATGAATGTATTATACTTAATGCCACTGAACTGTACACTTTAAAATGGTAAATTTTATATTACCAAAATATTTTTAGAATAAATCAAGTGAAATTATGCGTGGTTTTCCACGTTGATCATAATTTCCCTTTGAAGTATCACCCAAGAAGCAGAAAAATGAGATGATCCTATAAGATACTCATCTCCAGCATTATTTCTACCCAAGTTAGCTTTTCCACAAAAGTTGAAGAAAACTAAAGTGGTTGCCTACACATGTATTTCACATAGAATAAAGTCTCCTTTCCTATTGTTACCACTGTTCTTTTAATAGCATTGTGGGTTAACGGAGGTGTAAAAGACCTTTGTTAGCCTGCCTGGAATGTAGTCATCATGTGTGATTATCCTTTCTTGGGAGAAAATCTGCAAAACAAGTAACCTACAAATATTTAGAATACAATGTGTCCATTGGTCTGTCTAATATAGTATAAAAAACACTTTTGGCACAAAAAGATAAATACTGCATGATTCCACTTATATAAGTTATCTAAAGTAGTCAAACAATTAGAACAGAAAGTAGAATACTGGTTGCTAGGGACTAAGGGGAGAGAAGAAAAGGGAATTATTGTTCAGTGGGAATAAAGTTTTCAGTTTTGCAAGATGAAAAAGTTCTAGAGATCTGTTGCACAACATTGCACGTGTTGTTAACACTAATGTACTGCACAGTTAAAATGGTTAAGATGGTAAATTTTGTTACAAGTTTGTACAGGAGGAAAAATGAAAAAAAAGTTTTCCTTTTCAATATAGACTTCAGCAAGTCAAATCAGATTTTTTAGGGTTATTTTTAAGACAACAAATTATAGCATAACATTATCCTAATACCACTCACATATTTAAGTACGATCAATTCTTTGATTAGCCAGACTAATATAAATATTTCATACGAAATAATTCCAATACAATTTTGACTTTTTAGAATGCAGTAAGTCAGATAAATCTTCCCTTCTTGTCGCTGACCGCTTCCCAGCTTAAAACTATTCTTGGTAACCTGGGACCCAGTGTGGGAGAAGAACCCAACTCCCATGAGATGCCACAAAGAAAACAATCTACATAAGGATAATTGTTGATTATATCAGCTTTAAAGATAATTTTAACTTGACATAATTGGAAGAACAGTTTTTATACTGTATACAATTTAAAAGCATCTCCCAGATGGGAGAACATGCCATCTGGATTCTTTTCAAATTTGAGATGCTTATGGATTGTATGCTACATTATCCTAGATTTTCTCCTATCTCCTTGACCACTCACTCTTTTCAGTGGTCCTACTTCCTCCAGCCCAGTTAACGTTTTCACCCCTGACCCTCTGGCTCTTTGTAAGTTCTCCCATCTAAAAGTCAATATACTTTATACATAGTGATCCCCAATACACATCTCCTGCTATTATCACTGCTGAACTACAGTTCCAATGTCTCTTCCTCCCGAAAATCAGCTACCACTTGGATGCAAGAATACAGTACATTATCACTACCATGTTCCAACTACATACATTATTGCAAGAAATCTTTTGGGAAGCAGAAGCAATGAAAGCGGTATGCATTCCAAAACATCAGAAAAGACTATGTGCTATCAAAATATTAAATATTAACTAAAACATAATCATTCAACATTTCAGTACATTGCATTTTTAAAATATACACACATATGTATCTAGGAATGTATATATGTACGTATGTTGTTTATGTTATCTGTTACTAAATTATAAATGGCAAAGTTAGGAATCCACCTATTTGAAGACAACCCCCTGCTTCACATCAAGCTCCATGCTGTGCACATAATAACTACTCTATAAATGGTCAAAGAATCTTTAGGAAAAATAAGGGTTGAAAGTTAAGACAGTAAGAAGCTGCAGCTTTAAGGCAGACCTGTACTAACAGATGAAAGGCTCCACAAAACCTAGAAGCTGAGCTGAGGGTATCTCCTCCTTCCCAAACTCAAGGTAATTCATGAGATTAGGCCTCTAAAATCTACAAGAGACTCAATTGCCTCCTCACCCTCACCCCAAAGTAGGCCTAAGTACCTGCCACAGCATTTCTGTTCCAAGGAATGCCCATCTTTTTCTGTTAAAAATTATATCAGTTTACTTGAGGACTGGCTTGCAAATAAGTCTAATGTGTCTCTGACTACCACATAATGCATTCACTCAACAAACATTAAACACCTGCTACATCCAAATCACCAATCTAGGTGCTGGAGTTAAGGCAATATGAATAAGGCTGACAAATACCCTTACCCTCATTGACTTTACATTCTAGTGTGGAGAAAGAGACAACCCATATAAATGTATGTTTGATGGTGACAAGAGTTAGGAGATAAATAATGCAGAATAAGGAGGAAAGAGAGGGCAGGGAGCAAGGGATATCATTTTGTATGAGATGGCCAAGGAATGTTTCACTGAAAGGGTAATATTTGAGCAAAATATCCTGAAGAAATAAGGAATCAAGCCAGGGAAAGGGATCAGCAAGTACAAAGCCAACAAGGTGGGAACCTATTTAGGTTCAGTTTTCTCATCTGTAAAATGGGTATAATATCCCCTACCATTTAAGAATTAAAGGTAGTATATTACTTCAAGTACCCAACATGTGGAATGTACTAAAAAAATCTTGATTATTACAGTAATCTTTGGGCCCACCATACCAGTAAAACCCTCAGCATATTGTCTGGCACACAGAAAACACTCAGAAAAAGTACAGGTTGAGTACCCCTTATCTGCTTGGGACCAGAAGTGTTTCACATTTCAGAACTTTTTGGATTTTGGAATATTTGCATTATACTTGCCAGTTAAGCATCCTCCAAATCCAAAAATCCAAAATCCATAATGTTCCAATTAACATTTCCCTTGAGCATGTCAGTGCTCAAAAAGTTTCAGATTTTGGAGCATTTCAGATTTCAGGTTTTCGGATTTGGAATGCTCATTATTATCTAATCTCTGTAATAACCTATAAGGCAGGTGGGATTATACCTCATTTACAGCCAAAAAAAAAGCTGAGGATCAGAGATTTGCCCAATCCTCTGCTAACCCCTAAAATTCCTATAAAGATATACAAATATACTCCACAATTAAATAGAGGGCTTAAAGCCAGGTGCAGTGGTTCATGCCTATAATCCAACCACTTTGGGAGGCCAAGGCAGGAGGATCATTGAGGCCAGGAGTTGGAGACCAGCCTGGGCAACATGGCAAGATCCCATCTCCACAAAAAATAAGAAAAACTAGCTGGGCATCATGGCACGTGCCTGTAGTCCTAGCTACTCAGAAGGCTGAAGCAGGAGGATCACTTGAGCCCAGAAGTTTGAGGCTGCAGTGAGCTCCACTGCACTCCAGACTGGGCAACAAAGCAAGACCCTATCTCTTAAAAAAATAAAAAAAGACTTAAAATACACACCAGGATGAAGAAACCATTCACATTAATGTCCACTCTTTAGCAGTATGGTAGTGTAGCATCAAGAACTTGGTAGCCAGATTCCTTGGGTTCACATGAAGGCTCCACCACTTCCTATGTATGTATCCTTGGGCAAGTTTAAATTGTATATGCCTCCATTTCCTCACCAGTAAACAGGAAATAATAATAGCACCTACACTTCACAGGGTTGTTGGGAAGATTAAATGGGTTACTTTTTGACATCACTTCTATTTCAGTGCCTCACATATATCTACTGTTAGTAGTGATAGCATGAAAGTAAAATAAGGAAACCACCATCAAAAATTTTCAATCTTCTATGGAGAACTTTTGAAATTGTAAAGATACTGGAAGTAGAAAAGCAGCAGAAAAGGCTAGGAAAAATTGAAAAACAAAACACTACAAGCTGGCATCATAATGTCGCCTGATTTAGACCAGTTTACCTGAATAGACTGTTGCTATTAGAATTATTGTCCTTTTAGGCACTACCTTTGAGCCAGTGAGATATATGCCAACAATGCTTTGAATAACATTTTGTTCCAAAGTGTTTTATAAAAAGGTTAATTCCTGGGCGGATCGCTCAAAGTCAGGAGTTTGAAAAAAAGGTTAATTCCTTAAAACGAATTCAGATGTCACTTTACTAAGGATTAAAACAGTACAAAATAACAAACTTTATTATCTCCCTGCCACTCAATCCTTTTCTAGGTGTTACTCGATGTTTATTATAAAATATGAAACATAGCATGTGCAACTTCAAACTAAGAATGACCTATCCTCCATCAGTTCTTGGTAGAAAATAAGCTTTTCTCCTACTTAATCCCCAAATGTTTTCTGACTACTTTGAGAAGTTTAACTTCGCCCTATGTCTTATACATTTAGAATTCTTGCCTCCTTTTATTCTCTTTCACCAACGAAAGTATCACTATGAAATCTATAAATCATCCCACTGGGAGGCAGTGTATCACCGTATAAAGAAGTGTTCTGGAATTAGGCAGAACTGGATTTAAAAGTAAGCTCTGCCACTTATTAGCTAAGTGATCTTGGGTAAGTCTCTTAACCATTCTGAACCTCAATAAATGAAAATATCCACCAACTACCTCAGAGGGTTATTGTAAGAAACAAAAAATTAAATGTTATGGAGTCTAGTACAACTTGGCATATGGTAAGCAGATGTAGTAAATGGTATCCTGTCAAGAAAAACTTTATCATTAATACAAAGCCAACTAGGGGAAACTACTCTACCAACATACAGCTCTTAAATATGAATACTAATAATGCAATTATAATTCAGGATTACATTTCTTTAAAAACCTAAGGTTTTAATTCAATTACCATTTGAGAACCTGTATAATATACACTGCACAATGATAAGGATTCAAAATCAGATAGAAACTTAGTTCCTAGACTGAACTCCTATTAATAAGAGATAAATTTGGATATTTGTTAATATTGTACACTTAAACACTACATATTTATACACAAACACAAAATTTCTTCTCAGGTTAGAAACCTATTTTTCTGCAGCAACTTAGAAAACTGCTTTAGTCTAACTTCATAGAAGTAGGAACAAATTCCCTACCAAAAAAACTTTTCTAATAAAATCCCATATTGTCCAAATATTTAGAACACCCAAATATGAACACAACTACTGAATATTCCTCAATGAATAATAATACTTTATGCATTGATATTTAATCAAAACTCAAAAAAGTACATATACTTAGAACTGGAAAAATCCATTTGTCATTGACAAGTTTGCTTTTCAAAAATACACCTTCATGCTTCTGCTTCCCTGCCAGCCATGGCTACCACCACTTCCTCAATTCTCCTGCCAAGAGTAAAGTCTGAAGAATGTCTTTTGGCCTGAAGGAGTGGTGGAAACAGGGAGGGACATATCGCAAAGGAAAAATATTATGGCTTTGCTAATATTTCCTACATTTTGTCTCCTTTACTGTAGAAGGGAAATTCTCAAAGGTTCATGTTCCTATCTTTAATACTATTTCTTTAGACCACAAAAAATGTCTTTTTTTAGCAAAAGGATATTAAATGTGTTCTTTGTAATAACATTCTAGTCTCCATGAAGTTTGCAAATTAGGTACAAGGCAGTAGACATACTGGTGACTGGAAAAACTCTCCTTGCTTTTGAGAAAAGAAAAAGGTTAGAAATCTAAGGAAAGGATATCATATCCCAATCCTGAAATGGAAATATTTCAAATATACCAAACCTCAATCATATACACACATTCATATCACACACAGAAAATGAATGTAGTATCATATACTGCTAGAATGAAATTTCAAGCTAACATTCCAACAAGAATCCAAGGTCAAAAATTAAAACACAAGTATGTATAAATTTAACTTCCCATTTAAAATCACACATTTAGAATGTGAAATAAAGACAGACACACAAAAGAGTCCCAAACAACAATGTGATCATTAATTGCCTCTTGGTTTTACACAGAATCATAACACCATTTAGAAGGTCTTAACCTTCGGATGACAGTCAGTAAGTGCTTATACAGGATGATCATGGGCTCTTTTAACTTAGTTTATTAACCACCACCAAAGACTGAAGCATTCCAAGGCCACATTAAAGTCCTCAATTGTTTTTGTTTTGTTTTCTTGGTTATTTTGCCCCTAAAGTTTTCCAGAGCAGTCCCTACTTTTCAATTCTTGTCATTAATCTCAAATTAAGGACACTGTCAAAACTGCATTGATGGCTATTGGTTTTAGCTTAATACTCTTTAACATAGAGTAATCGCAGTACTATTTCTTTAAACAGGTATGTTTAACTCTTTTGTTCTAGGAGGCTTAGGAGGGAGGATTGCTTGAGATCAGAAGTTTGAGACCAGCTCTGAGCAAGAGCAAGATCCCCATCTCTACAAAAAATAGAAAAAAATTAGCCAGGTGCGGTGGCATGCACCTGTAGTCACAGCTACTTGGGAGGCTGAGGCAGGAGGATTGCTTGAGCCCAGGAGTTTGAGGTTGCAGCGAGCTATGATGACACCACTGCACACTACCCAGGGCAACATAGCATGACTCTATGGGGGGGGGCTTTTGCTGATAAAGTGGAACTGACTGTATTCCCTCAGGGCAGAGACTATATATCTAGTTTACTATTCTATATCCCACTTCTAGTAGGCACGTTAAGTACCAACTGATTTAACAATGAGCCCTTGAGCACCTGATAAAATGCACACATACATTTTGTATAATAAATAATTTCAGTGTTTAGGAACCTCCATCCTATCCACGCACCCCCGCTTAAAAACCAGCAACATAGTTTTTTAAAAACCCAACTGTATTCATTTCATATAATAAATAAAATCTCCCCAATATAATCTTTTGTCTACCATAGTCACTATACAGGCCACAAATTCCTTCATCTGGTCAGAAATGCAGTCCCCTTCAAGCTATACCTTCTCCTCATAATGGTTATAATGAACTAAATAAAACACTTTTAAAAATTGAACAGACCTACTTAATGACTTTTTTTTTTTTTTGGAGACAGAGTCTCACTCTGTTGCCCAGGCTAGAGTGCCGTGGCGTCAGCCTAGCTCACAGCACCTCAAACAACTGGGCTCAAGCAATCCTCCTGCCTCAGCCTCCCAAGTAGCTGGTACTACAGGCACATGCCACCATGCCTGGCTAATTTTTTCTATATATATTTTTAGTTGTCCAGCTAATTTCTTTCTATTTAGTAGAGATGGGGTCTTGCTCTTGTTCAGGCTGGTCTCGAACTCCTGACCTTGAGCAATCCTCCCACCTCAGCCTCCCAGAGTGCTAGGATCACAGGCTTGAGCCACCACACCCGGCCCTTAATGACTTCTTATAAGATAGTGACACCAACAAAACCTCCAAAAGTGAACTAGCTAGGGGGAAAAACATAAATTACTGAATGAAATATTAAAATAGCCAAGTATGAAAACAAAACTGGAAGTTCCCTTAAGATCAGACAGATCTCTACCACTCACCTCCACTCAAGAAGGGGAAAAAAAGATCTTAGTTTACAATATAATAGGTCCATAACAGTGCAGAAATAATTTCTCCACATTAAATTCATCTTCAGTAATTTCTTTTTTTCGGGGGGAAGCAGTACCACAGCATAAACAGGCCAGAAATACAAAAATAACCATAAAAACCATAATAAAAGAGGACTATTCATTTTATGAAATGATACATCAATCTCTACAAAACTTAACTCTCAAATTATGTTACAGAATCAATTTAGCTTCAGATAAGTTTCTAAACTGGACCTTTTCCTTCCTCTTGTAATACCACTTCTACCTAGTCACAAAATTATTTCTCTTCTTCCAGCTGTCTTCAGAAAAAAATTTCCACAAAACTCCCATGAAATATCATACAATCTGCACTTATCCTTACAAAAATGGTAATGGGAACCTGAGTAACACGTAAGGAAAACAAACTCAGATGTAGTTATCTTGGGAGTTTTCTTATTTAACTTAGGAAGGTGCTTTTCAACATTAAGATATATAATTACCCCAGTCAAATAGCCACTTTAAAAATTCAACTGGAAATTCTCCTGGATTTTAGAAAACACTGTCTTGTCTTTTATTACTAACCCTGCACCAATAAAAACTCCCCAAAAGAGTAAAAATAAACAAACTCTCAGAATATGGTGCTTTAAAGCAATTTAAATCATTTTCACACCCACAGAAATCTCTGTAGGGGTTTTGAATCTCTTCTTACCATTTACTAATTCGGCAAGTTACTTGGCCCCCTAAGCTTTGGTTTTCCCTTCCATTAGGGTCATCACACATCCTAGTTTCTCTGGGACAGTCCTAATTCATGCTATTATCCCACCATGCCATCCAGGTGATGTCCCCTTTCACTCTCAAAAGTATCCTTGCCTGAACAATAAATCTAACTGGTCATCCTACCTCATAGGGTTGTGAAAATCAAGTGAGCTAATACACCTAAAGCATTTGTAAGGGTATCTGGCTCATAATGTAAGAGTTTGGTTAGTATTAGCTATTGTTAATGTTAGTCACTGTCGATAACATTTTATAAAAGGTTTTGAATTGTATAATGAACAGTGCTCCCACAATATTTCTTTTTACAAATAAAATTATGCATTTAACTTTCCACATTCAATTCTTTAAAACAAGTAGCACTAACTGCTTGAAATCAACACTAATCAATTTATCCCACAGAGATGGCAATACCATCAATTGCATTCCCATTTTATCATACATAAATTTTAATAGAGGCTATATTCGGGTTACTAGCAGGAAAGTGACTGTGAAAAGTAAAACTTTGCTTAGTGCCAAACCAAATCCCTTAATATTCTAGCCTTTCTCAACTAGGGTTCCTCATGTTAACAACAGAACTCAGACAATGACTTGAGTGACTATTTTCTGAATTCTCCCAAGAATGGTACCTAACTAGTATCTTTCTAGATGTGCAGGAGAGAAACTAATTCATTATATTCAAGGGATGCCTTGGGGAGTAATTCTGTCATGGAACACCAGTTCTTGGCACTCCTGGAATACAAAGGAGAAAATGTAGATGAAAAGACTCAATACTGAACAGAAGATTCAGGTAGATTTCACCACCTGGAAAAAGTATTTCCTACAGGATGAAGCTTAAGGGAACAAGCAACATAAAATATATAAATTTAGCTGGTGTAGTGGTACACACCTCTAGTTCCAACTACTCGAGAGTCTGAGGCTGGAGGATTACTTGAGCCCAGGATTTTGAGGCCAGCCTGGGCAACACAGCAAGACCCTGTCTCTAAAAAAATAATTTTTTTCAAAATTTAAAAAATACATATAAATATGATTCATGTATATGAAAAGCACTAATATATATTCAGTTATACCTCATCTCCACGCATTTATCTTAGGTCAGAAATCCAACATCCAGCATTCTTTCAGAGAAGAAAAACTCTTGTTATAATTTATGAAAAGCAGGGAGGAAGAAGAAAACAAAGACCAAGATATTGATCACTAATGAACCTAATAATCTGGGGCCCTGATACTATTTATCACCTGTTAAAAATAAAAACAAGAAAATTCAATAAAGTGAAAGATGAACTGACAGAAAGTAGAAGCAAACAGAAGAGACGGCAACAGAAGAAAAGAGAATGTTTGAGGTACTATTAAATAACAGGGGAAAAAATCTCCCTACAGAACAAGAGCACTGAATTATTAAAAGATTAGCCTAAATTTTTACTTCAAATCTAACCACTCAATAAACAAACTGAAGGACTGGAAAACTATCCTCAGACACACTTAACCTCCATTGTGGACAGAGCACAAATGACATAAAGAAAAAAATCTATGAGACCACTCCAAAATCTCCCTAGTTTGTCTCACAGTATGCTTCCCCCTAAAAAAAAAAAAATCAAGAATACAATTCAACATTTTATCCTACAAATTTTAATGAGCACAAATAAAATCAAAGCTCAGATTTACTTCAACTGTTAGTATAAAATACAACATAGACCTCTTATCAGGCAGCAACTCATCAGACCCTGATTAAAAATCTGCATTTACCTTGCACTACACATGAAGAAAAACCTTGATTTTGTAAAATGTAAATAATAACGCATGCTTTCTGATGACAGCCCAAGACCTAAACCAGATAAGGGAAACAACTGAGTTTAACGAAAAAGCACAAAGCTTTTTAAGCCAGGGTAATCTGGGTGGGCATGAATCCAAGGCTGTCTATTATCATGTGACTTTGGACAACTCTGAGAGCCTCAATTTCACCATCTGTAAAATGATAAGAACAACCTATCTTGCAAAGTGGTTGAGAAGATTAAACAGAAGATTAAAACATAGTTATTGGAGTTCAAAAGGAACTCAATTGGCAGTTAAATTAAGTTTCATCAAAAAGTTACAAGTCAAACCCCATTGCAACAAATGTTATTCTTGCAAAAATGCAAATAGGACTTACTTCCCCTCCCAACAACTTCCAACACAATTTAAACAACTTACCTCTTACAAAGGAATTTTACATTTCAGTTGTCCGTTAATTTATTCAGAGCTTACAGAAATCTCCCTAGTTTGTCTCAAGCCTAGTCCTATATTTTCCAACTAAAATACAGTCATGCACTGCATAATGACATTTCAGTCAACAGACCTCATGTATTCCCATAAGATTACCATTTTTCATCTTTCATACTATATTTTTACCATGCCTTTTTATGTTTAGATACACAAATACTTATCATTGTGTTAAAGTTTTATACAGTATTCAGTATAGTAACATGCTGTACAGGTTGATAGCTTAAAATCAATAGGCTATACAATATAGACTAGGTGTTTGGTAGACTATACCACCTAGGTTTGTGTAAGTACACTCTGATGTTCACACAACAAAATCGCCTAAAGATGCATTTCTCAGAACATAAGCCCATCATTAAGCAATACATGACTGTAATAAAAAAGAACAGACTATCAACATTATTCATCCACTCTTTCTTTGGGAGGAGAAGTGTAAAACAATTTCAATAATCTCTTGACTTACTATGAAAGACTTCTTGGTGTTTACTAGTCAGTATCAAAGAATTATAGCATGCATACATTAAAAACAATTCAGGTAGATTTCTATAGCTGCTAAAGATGTATAGACTTTTTTAAATGCACATACACAAAAATTACTCCCCACCAAACACCACCATTTACATTGAAGAAATATAAAACTTGGTTAAATTAAATGCAAAGCAGGCAACTAGGGAGACTAAAATATCAAACTGACAATTTTGCTTTCTCACATATCTTTGCCAAACAAACCCTGCAATAACCACTATTTGGTGATACCTGGAGATAGAAAGAATTATTATACAAAGACAGTATCGAACCACAAATTAAAAGTCCTAAACATATATCAATGCAGAAAACTACAAAAGAAAAATGTAAAGAACTTTTAAATTAGCCTGTATCTTTAAAGTTCCTTCTTTATTCTTCAACAATTAATCACATTTCAATATACATTTATGCCCACAGCTAACTAGGACTGTTCCTTTTCTTTGCTATTCTTCCCAACTCCCAAAACAGTGCTCTACTATATAGTAAACTATAAATTTTAATTTAATGTTAATCTTAAGTTCAAAAGTTAACTTGCAGCATAGAAAACTAAGTCTTCTATTATAAAGAACTCAAAGTAAAAAGAATATGTTATTCACTGTTTACTACCTTCCCACACATGACTGTGGGCGGTATCAGTTAAATATGCAGAATATTAAACATTACTAAATTGTCCATGGCATATTTACACATCTAACTCTATATTCCCAAACGAACAGAGTTGAGCCTGGGCCTGCCCCCCAAAGCCCACTCCATCCATTTTAATTCATAGGTCCTCAGGTGACCACAGAAGTAGATAAGGTCAAAAAAGAAAACAATGAAAAAGAAATGTAGAATTTAATTTCATTTAAATTTTATTTAAGTGTTTGGGCTTTTAAAAATCCTAACTAAACTTCAAAGTTACCAAACTCATAATGTACTGGTTTAGTAGTTTAGCTATTGCCTCACCACCATAAAATAAATCTGATGCCACAATCTGCATCATCTACTTAAGAATATTTGCATATGAATAAATATGTGAAATATGTAATGTATCTTCCCTTAACATCCTTCTAAAGCTAGAGGACTGAATATGAAATATACAAACAGACTAATGTTAACAGTTATAAAATGTCTGTTCCTAGATTGAGGTGGAATTTTGCTTAATGATGATTAGGGAACATACTTAACCAAATATAAAAATTAAACATCCATTATTTTGGATTCCCTTCAGAACTGTGGCATATATTCCAAAATACATCTCAGAGGAAAGAAATAAACCTAACACTGAACAATACAAAATTGCAAAAAATAAAGCACTTACCCTCAAAAGAATTTAGGAGCAGTTCATGAATACACTAAGGAAACCAAGGGTTTTAACTGCAATGCACTTTCACTGCTTATAGGTAATCTCAGAATGATAACAGAAAGTATTAGATATTTCACATATCATCTTTTAACTTGTTATAGCACTAGATCATTAAAGAGGGGGTGATTTAAATCATTTTAAATGCAAATATTCATTTTCATATCAGTTTAAAAAACCTACTTCATCCTCCCTGCCAGTCTGATACCTTAGAATACTATAGTTATTTCACAGTGGGAAAGAATAGCTAATAAGTATGTTTCTTTTCCAATCTGCTTCTCTACTCAGTCATTAAACACTAAATACTGAAACTGAATTCAGCTACCTCGATCTTCCTACCAGGAATGCTCCCTATGGCACCCCAATCCCTTCTTCTGTCACTTATTCCAACTGCCAAAGCCCCTCCTATTAATAGTAAATCTCTTTCATACTGACTCACTGTAACTCAACTTGATGAAATAGACACCAAAGAGAATTTACAAAATTTGCAAATGGATTTTTCTGTTTTCAAAGAATTTAAAAGGAAACTAAATGTTAAGCACACGCAGACTAAGTTACAAACATTTAAAGTTGAACCAATTCATAAGCATTTATGTGACTTATTCTATATTGGTTCAATTTAAATATATTTTTGAAAGTTTTGCCAGGCATTATGTAATTACTTATACACAAGGCTAATATACAAGGCTAAATTTCCCATGCAAGTAATTTTGATATGTAAATATAAACTCAAGTCATTACATCAAGATTGCAATACAATTTGGAAATTTTTCTTAAAAAAATTTTTCTAACTATGGAAATTTTTAAGTACACACAAGAGTAGAATAATAACAATGAATTCTCCTGTAGTCATCCAGCTACAATAATCAACTCAAGGACACTTTGGTTTCATCTCTACCTCCTACCCACTCCCTCTCCCCATTATCATCCACAAAAAGAATTAAGAGGAAGACAGTATGTTCGGTAAGTATGCTGAGAAAAACCCAAAGATAACAGAAGTATCAAAGAGTAGCAAGTTAAGTCAAAAAATCCAACAATGTAACTGTACGGCTACCCTACACAACTTCTTTGTAGATGATAAATTTCTTTAAGAATTCAGTTAAACACAAAGAACCATTTTTAAGAATTTTAATGAAGTCCATCCATAAAACCCAAAGGACATATTTAAAATTATACTTAAAAGGATAAATAGGACTATGTGATGAAGATGTACAATTAGCTTGCAATTAGCTTGCATTCACGAAGCACCTTAGCTCAAAACGAAAAAAAAACAGACTATTTAACATGTGTCATAAAATTACAATTCAAACACTTGACAAACCGCTGAACACTTACACCTTAAACTGGTCCTTCTGATACCTAACTATAGATTGATATCAACGTAGAAAGAAAACCAGGCATTTTAACGTAAGTGGTTTAAAATGTTCAAAATTAACCCCACTGTTCATTGGGAAGTATATAAAAGCCGAGTCTAAACTACCTGAATTATATGTCTAAGGACATATAGAAATGTATCCACTTTCCAGGGCTGTTTTTTTTAAAAAAAATAAATAAATAAGTTCATATATACCCTTAAACGCAACGCGCTAGGCTACAGACAGAATTAGGAGACCGCCTCCTGCTTTTGCTCCTAACCAATACGCAGAGAGAGAAGGTTGGCAGGAAAGTGCTGCGAGGACAGTAACAAACACCAGCAGCTCCCGAGCAGGCCCAGCTAGAGCCAGGAATGACGCACTTCGGTAACCCGACTCTTTCTCCCCTCCACCCCCGCCCCCAGCAGCGGTGCTGACACCGCCAACAGCCCGGAGTAGGAAAAAGACAACAGAAAAAAGACAGAGGTTGGACCGCACCAGGTTTCATCAAGAAACCTCGATTATTCCTCTTTCGACACTAACCACTAGGACTAAACAGGAAAAGAAGCTTCGTGCTTAAGCAAGTCCCATCATGGTGGTTTAAGAGTCACTAAATTAAGCTGATAATGAGTCCAATCCACAGAGACAAATACAGGGTGTGGCTGCTGTGAAATACGGCGGTCCGTGGGAGAAAAGGGGTATGGAATTTACACTCCAGCGTGAAGGGAAGATGGGGCGGGGGGGGCGGGGGGCGGCCCGCGCATTTTAAGGAACCATTGCAAACCAACACAAGCTTCCCGTTTACTTAAACCTAACCCTACAGATCAAAAGTTTCTAATAGATATATCGTGTAAACTGTAAATAACCATTTAATCAAACACCATGACCCTCAATTTAAAAACTACATACGAGCATATGAGAAAGGAGGGAGAGGGAAGGGGGTGGTAGGAACAACATAAAAAACATTCTAGGCCACAGAGGAGAAAGTCTCACAAACCAGATGAAACTACTAATGCAATATTAAAAATTAAAGCCGAATGCTGTAACACAAAAAAATCACACGACAGCCTATTACAGTTAAGGTTTAAAAATAAAATGACATATACACCAAGGGGGAGCGGAAACTAAATGTCGAAAGTACAGCGGTTTATAAAAAACTAAAGGCAAAACAGGACATTCTCTCTACGGGGGGAAAAAAAAGGCCGAAATCAACAATACGTTTACGATTCTAGGCCAGAAGAAAATGGGAACGGGGCTCAAAGTTTTGCGGAACTACTTGATGCTGTTTCCCACACCTTCTCACTCCCATGGCCCATCCGACCCTTTCCGTCCCAAAATCGCCGTCCACAGATCTCCGGATACGTGGTAGAAGAAAAAAGAAAGTCGACCCCAAGCAAGAATAAAAGTGTGGAGGGAAAAAGCAGAGGCTGCCTACCTGGGGCAAGGATCAGCTCAGTTCGTGCCTTTAGAAAGACAGTGCGGGTGGGGGTGGGAATGAAAAGCAGCACTAAAACTAAAACAAAAGTGGCGCCAAAACCCCCCAACAAACAGCCTTCCACTCCCGCCCTTCCCCCCTCCGCCCATGCCAGGCAGGCAGAGCCCCCTTCGGGGCAAGGTCTGCCCGCGGGGGCCAATACCGCCAGACCCCAGCCTATTTATAAAATTGTTGCCCTAAGAAAACTGACCGAAGTCGGGCCTCGGAAGGGATGGAGAGATCGATGCCAATCGCTTTCCCAAGCAGTTCCCCCACCACGCGCTGGAGATGATGGGGCGGGGGAGAAGCAGAGGGGCCCGTCACATGAATGTTGTTCCCTCTCTAGGAAGGGAGGAAGAGAGGGAGGGAGGGGAGGGAGGGAGGAAAGGAAGGAGGGGAAGAGAGAAGGGAGGGGGCACGAGGGAGGGGTGTGATCAGAGTAGATTTTCCCTCGCCTCCCTCGGTCCGAGGCCCAAATATACACAACTGAGCCTCCTCTTTCTCCCCTCCCCCCTAGGTTCCCAGCACCACCATTTTGCTCTCTGCCTTCCCCTCACCACGATACCGCGCTCTCCCCCACCCCAGCCACGGCCTCCCCGGCTTTCCTCCCCCGACTACGGCTCGCACCCCACCCCACCTCCAGTTTTGGCTCTCCTAGGCTTAAGAGCCTGCTGGAGAAAAGAAACCTAAATCTAATGCTACACAGAGAAGCGGAGCCTCCATCTTGCGCTGCTCCGCGTTCTCCATTTTGGGCCACCCATGGGGGGGTCTCCGTAGAGGCCCCGAGGGAGAGTTGGGCGAGGGAAGGAAGAGAAAATCTTCAGCGAGGGTAGTCGAAAAGAAGAGTCCTGCGGTAGAAAGCCACTCTAGGAGTAGGAGGTAGGGAGGAAGGGGGGCTGGAAGTTCCTTGGAAGTGTTGGGGTAGCGACTTGGGGGGAGAAGGGAGAAAGGAGGGCTGGGGGTGACGCGGGGGCGAGGAAGGTTCTCTCCGCCTGGACTTAGTCACCCGCTCCATGGCTGCCCCCCACGGGGGCAAAGGAAGCAGAGGGGAAATTAAATGGCAACAGAGTGCCCAACCTCTTTCCCTCCCAACTCCTCTCTCTCGCCCTGTTTCAACCATACACACCTCACGGTGGGCTCCGCGCCCTCCGGGTGCCCCTCCAAACTTCTAGAAGCTTCGCCTCCGCCATTTTATAACTTACCTCCCCCCTCAGCGTACACAGAGGCAGCAACGAGACTGTTCGCCTCCCCCACTCCTCCTTCCTTCTTTCTCAGGCCGGGGGCTTCTTCACCCCTGGGCTGGTACA
>VBSM01000656.1:3033765-3046121 GCA_008086735.1 Cheirogaleus medius | reverse complement strand
GGCTGACGCCACGGCACTCACTCTAGCCTGGGCAACAAAGTGAGATTCTGTCTCGAAAAAAAAAATTCATTTACATACTCTCTTATTAGCTCAGTTGACCTATAACAATAGTCCTCTACCATTAAAGTACGTAAGAATCACCTGAGGCTCTTGCTAAGCTGCAAATTCTGATTCAGCAAATCTGGGGGCTGGGGCAGGACCTCTGATTCTGCATTTTTTACTTTTTTGGGCCGAGTCTTGCTCTGTTGCCCCGGCTAGAGTGCCGTGGCGTCAGCCTAGCTCACAGCAACCTCAAACTCCTGGGCTCAAGCGATCCTTCTGCCTCAGCCTCTGGAGTAGCTGGGACTACAGGTGCACGCCACCATACCCGGCTAATTTGTTCTATTTTTAGTAGGGACAGGTCCAGGTCTTACTCTTGCTCAGGCTGGTCTCGAACTCCTGAGCTCAAGCAATCCTCTCGCCTCAGCCATCTAGAATGCTAGAATTACAAGCTTGAGCCATCACACCCGGCCTCCCCTCCTTATCTGTGGGGGATTAGTTCCAGGACACATGCCCCACCTCACCTCCACCCCTACCCTCATACCAAACTCACTGATACTCAAGTCTGTAATATAAAATGGTGTGTATAGTATTTCCATATAACCTATGCACATCCTCACGTATACTTTAAATCTCCTCTAGATTACTCATAATATCTAATACAGTGTAAATGCTATATAAATAGTTCTACTGTATTGGTTTTTAAATTTGTATTTTATTGTTGTAGTATTATTTTATATTGGGTTTTTTTTGTTGTTGTTTGTTTTTTTGTTTTTTGACAGAGTCTTGCTCTGTTGCTGGGGCTAGAGTGCCGTGGCATCAGCCTAGCTCACAGCAACCTCAAACTCCTGGGCTCATGCTATCCCTTGCCTCAGCCTCCCCAGTAGCTGGGACTACAGTAGCGAGCCACGACGCCTGGCTAATTTTTCTATTTTTAGTAAAGACTAATTTTTCTGCTTTTAGTAGAGACGGGTGTCTCACTCTTGCTCAGGCTGGTCTCGAACTCCTGAACTCAAGTGATTCTCCCACCTCTGCCTCCTAACGTACTAGGATTACAGGCACGAGCCACCACACCTGGCCTTTTTCAAAATTGTTTTATACAAGAACTAGGATTTATCAAAGAAAACATTCAAGAGCCACAACTGGTGGGCCCAGGACAGACCCAGCAGCAAATGCCGGGAAAAGCCACTGGCCATTCACAGCCTGCCCATGGTGGGGCGGGCAGCATCTGTGCTGGCTCCTCGGCCCACAGCCAGCTTGGGAAAAGTCCAGGCCCTGCCTGCAGAGGAACTGCTCCAAGCTGACCTGGAGGAAGAGCTCATGGCACAAATGCTGCTTGCTTCAAACAGGACACCCTCAATGCTGGTTCCCCTGAGGCTCAAAGCTCCTTCCTGGGTATTCAGGGGCAAGAGCAGAGAGAGAGGAGCAGAGAAAGCCCACCTCACACATACTCCCCACAGTCAGCGATGATCACCTTCTGCCATGGCTTCCCTTCCTTGCTGCCCTGGGCCTGGAACCTGGGTAGAAGCAGCCCTTCCTCCTGGAAGCAGCCCCTGCTCCATCTCTCCCAGGCCCCAGAGCGCCCTCTCCAGCCTTCCCACAGGGCTATGCACTAAAAATCCAGGCAAGGAGGAGGCCTGTCCAGGCCACGTACTTTATCAAATACTTTTGATCCATGGTTGCTTGAATCCAAGGATACAGAGCCCACGGATGCCAAGGGCTGACTGTAATTCATTGTCCTTAACCTCAGCTTGCAACCCATTGAAAAAAGATAGTCAAGGCCGCTCTTTTGCGTCCTCGCTTCAGAGATGACAGTAGGAACAACGGTAGTGCCAAAAAGGGTCGTGGCCATGTGTATCCTATTGGCTGCACGAACTGTGCCCAATGCGTGCCAAAAGACAAAGCTGTAAAGAAGTTCGTCATTCGGAACATAGTGGAGGCCACAGCTGTCAGGGACATTTCTGAAGCGAGTGTCTTCAATGCCTATGAGCTTCCCAAGCTGTATGTGAAGCTACATTACTGTGTGAGTTGTGCCATTCACAGCAAGGTAGTCGGGAATCATTCCTCTGGAAGTCTGCAAGGACCGAACACCCCCACCCCGATTTAGACCTGCGGGTGCTGCCCTAAGACCTCCACCAAAGCCCATGTAAGGGGTTGAATCCTTGAGGACTGAAGAAAAACTATCCTTTGGAAAAAATAAAATGGAAATTATATTTAAAATAAAAAGAAAAGATAGTCAAGGCCAAGTGCCTTGGTTTACGCCTATAATCCCAACACTTTGTGAGGCTGAGTTGGGAAGATGGCTTGAAGCCAGGAGTTCAAGGCCAGCCTGGGCAATACAGCAAGAACCCATGTCTATAAAAATAAGAAAAATTAGCTGGGCTTGGTGGCACGTGCTTGTAGTCCCAGCTTGAGCCCAGGAGTTCAAGGCTACAGTGAGCTATAATCATGCCACTACGCCACCACATTCTAGCGTGAGCAACAGAGTGAGACCCTGACTCATAACACACACACACATACACACAAAAGGGTAGTCAGGATCAAATGAATCCAGTCAAGTGTTATAGGTGCTATTATAGAAGATTGACAAAGTAGAATGTGAGCACAAAGGAGAACGTAGGCAGAAGTCAGAAAAGGATGGTTAAGAGTTGAAATGACATGGTATTCATTAAGCAAAGAAAAGATGCAGAGCTTTGCCCAGGGAGGTGTATGAACAAAGGCACAAAAACGCCAAAACAGGCAGCTCCTCTCCTGGAACTATTACACAAGTAGTCCATTTGGCTGACACCTAAGAAGTGGAGGGTAGGGGGCACTATTGAAAGAAGAACTGGAGAAGTTTACGCAGGAGACAGAGACAGGAGCCCAATCACAGAGAGCCCTTGTATGTAGTGCTGAGGAAGAAGTTTGGTATCTTGTAGGCAAGAAAGAGCCATAGAAGCAACATGCTCAGATTGACATTTTTAAAAGATGCCTCTGGGTGATGCATTGGGAAGGGGCAGTGTGAGAGGTGATGGGCCTGAGCTAAGCAGTGGCAGTGAAAATGTAGTCAGGGTTTAGACAGGGTATACATACTTTTCAGCATGAAACAAGATGATATTAATAATTACAGCAAACAACTTCATTTTGTCTTTATTTGATAATCCTTTCGGTTTTCCTCTCTGCGTGTGAATGTGTATGTATAGATAGAGGCACAGCCTTCACTGAATGGGGGTTTCCATGGAAGCAAAGCTGAAACTTAACAATATCTGGAAATTTCAAGGAAAAACTACCTTCTGCCTGAGTCGTTTGAGAAATGCTTGCCAAAATAATTGGTTCCTATCAGCAACCAATTCTTTCAGCACTTAATGCTGCCATTGGTCCTAGTTATCTGTATTAAAAGCTAACATGCCATAGGGTTTATTTGTGTAGATAGATGACATTTGCATTATTTTTTGAATGCCAACCTTTTAATAAAAAAACCACAAAACAGACTTATCAAGGCACAGGAAGACCTATCAACTCAGACTTATGGGCTACTTTTTTTTTTTTTTTTTTTGAGAAATAGTCTTACTCTTTTGCCCAGGCTAGAGTACAGTGGCATCATCACAGCTCACTACAACCTCAAATTCCTGGACTCAAGCGATCCTCTTGCATCAGCCTCCCAAATACATGGGAGTCGAAGCGCACGCCACCACACACCCAGCTAATTTTTCCTTTGTTTTGTAGAGACAGGGACTTGCTTTTACTTAGGCTGGTCTCCAACTCTTGAGCTCAAGTGATCCTCCTGCTTGGTTTCCCAGAATGCTAGGATTACAGGTGTGAGCCACCATGCTCAGCCTAAATCCATACACATTTAATGATTACATTACTCTTCATTTTGTTTCTGTTGTGGAACTTTTTCTGGGTATTTGTTGTTTCAGAACTAGCAATAGCTTTTGGAAGCAGAAGCATTACTGTTAGCAGAATAATAGATCCTCCCCCCCAAAATAAACATTTTTTGGCTATGTCCTTATATTGCCGAAAGTGATTTGGTTAAAATTAGCATTGCCCAGAACCTCCAATAAGACTCTTTTGGCACACATACAAGTTTATAAAGCCAAAGTCATATTAATAACTAAGGGACACTAATATTAATAACAACAAAGACTACTACTTGAATTTAAGTGAAGTATCTGTTACTGATAACTACCAACATTAAGTAAAATTCAAACACTAGAACCACTGTCAGCATTTGATGTCTATCATCGGTAGCAAGTTTACTGTTATATGCTGATAGCACTTCTAATGTTAGACACTAGAACTAGAACTGCTTGTGGAAAGATTAAGAGGTGTGAAAAGAGAACAAGTGGAGATTTGCAAAGTGGAAGAGATCGAGAGAGAAACTTCTGGGAAAACACATTTATCCCAAACATATAGACAATGCTGGATTAGATTCTGGACCAAACTTTTAATTTTTTTTTCTTTTTTAGTATGCTCAGAGTATTCTCCATAGCAACAAACATTTTTAAGCTATAAAGGACATTATTGGGACAATTGGCAAAATTTGAATAAGACCTAGTGGATTATATAATAATATTGAATCTGTTAATTTCCTAATTTTTGGTAATTGTGTTTATGTAGAAGAATGTCTTTATTCTTAAGAAATACATGCTGAACTATTTAGGGGTAAGGGGGGGCATTATGTCTACAACTTACTCTCAGATGGTTCGGAATGAAAGGTAATGTAAATATACTCGTTATGCATACCTTATATGTAGTGGTGGTGTGCTAGAGCCTGCTAGCTAGCACCAGCTCATAAGAACTAATTGTGCATATGTCTTCCCAACTCCGATTCAGTGTTCTCAGGTTGATAGCTTGAAATCAGCCATGGTGGGATCATTTACACCATGGAAATCAGTAAACACTAGAGACCAGGGCTATTTTTCCCCCAGGATAACCAGTTGTTAAAAATGTATTTGTCATGAATCAAAATCAAAAATAACATCTAGATTAATGAAATGTTTTGTGTTGTAATATTAATAATTGATAGATTTTTATATTTTGATTTTAGCCTGAGTTGATACAATTTTTAAAAAACCTAGTGCTACCTAGTAATAATAATATATTTTAATGTGCCATCCTCTAATCACCTGAAAGCATCTTTCAAACTTATCTTCCTTGCAGTTCCCTGGTGGTGCAGTAACTAAGATTTGACACTTTCAAACTTATCTTCCTAAGGAAGTAGGTAAATATATACATTATCCTAGCTTTGTAGTTATTTATTGTACACTATAAACTAAAAGCGATCAAGTATCTAACAGTAGGAACCACTTTAGCTTTGCCCAACCACACTGCTTGCCTCCCAAGCATCCAAATCCTTCATGGGACTTTGTAAGCCTCATGTTCCCCACAAAGTCTCTCTCTTTTTTTTTATTTCATCATATAATGGGGGTACAAATATTGTTAGGGTTACATACATTGCCCCTACCATCCCTCCCCACAAGGTCTCTCTTGAATACCATATTCCACATTTGTCCACCCTTTCAGTTCACAAAATTTGTGGAAGATACATAGAAGAGCATCCAGACCAACCCCCTCATTTTTCAGAGGAGAAACTGTAGAGTCAAGAGATTAACTTCCCCAGTATAGCACAATGTTCAGTAACAGAGTTAAGGGCAACACCCTAGTTGTCTCATCCCCAAGTTGACTAGGCTATTTCTCTACACCACTGGAGTACACATTTTCCAGACCCGATTTAGATACAAGATTATAGTTTTCTGTTTCCTGGCCAAATTTAGTATACTTATTCATGTTGAGAGTAGGAATATCTATCTAGCACAGGAGATGCTCAATAAATAAAACTTGGTGATCAATAAATACTTGGTATGTCCATTACTTTGGAATGTCTTTCATATAGTCTTTTTTTCAAAGAGGCTTTTTGATTTATTTACAAAGCTATAAAACCTGATGTGCATTTTCTTAGAGCTGTAAATGAAGATCTAGCTACCAACAATGAAAGTAGATGACTTGTTTCACAGAGGGTGGGACATCCAAATGTCTAGGTGCCAAATTATAAAATGAGATCAGCCTTGGAGTCTTTACTGAGGTTTTATTCTTTCAGATTTAAATATAGAAATATGGCATATAGAACACTTTGAGAATCAATTTAAAGTCACTTTACAGGGCAAAATATTACAGACAATTAGATATTCTTAAAGGAGAAGTATATCATTAGTAGCATAAGAGAAAGCAAAAAATAATGGCTATCAGAAGTTGTTTTCCCTATTTTTTAAAAAATAACACTTGCTTATAATCTTTAGAAAGAGAAAATGATAAAATTTAAATATACATTTTCAAAAAGACTACCAGATGAAACTTAATGAGGTTAGTAGTCTACATAAGATCTGAATCATCAGAGACCTTTTAACTGGGGTCTTTATTCCTTTATGAGTTGTTGAAACATTCTTAAGGTTTATAGCCTACCATTCAGCAAGTTAAGACCAATAAAACACCCACTTGTTGAATCCAGTCTTATTTCCCAAGAAAAAATAACAAAACAGAGTTTGAAAATACATTCATTCATTATAACTGCTGTGACATAGAGCTCAAAAACCTTTGAAGTATAATGATCAATCAGATTTTTTATACATGTTATAAAAAATGGTATGCTGTTTGATTGGAGGTCAGGTTCTATTATAAAAATTAAAAGGCAAACAAAAATTAATAAGACCAGTATTTGCTGTCATAACATCATTATTTCAACCAAGTTGTGATTTTGATGTTCAAGAGGATAATTCCAAACATTTAGAAAGTCACAAGCACTATTGCTTTTGAAAACATTGGAATGGATGAGACATATTAATAGTTCCTTTACCTATGAAAAATAAATCAAAGCTACAGTTTTTAAAAATGTATCTTTCTGAAAATAGTTAATTAAAGATGAAGAACTTTACAGAAATTCTCTCATATATGTGCACAAGATAACATGTACAAAGATGTTCATTGCAGCACTTTTTGTAATGGAAACAAGCTAAATGTCTATCACAAAAAAAGTGGGTAAATATATTGCAATATATTCATATGATAGAATACTATACAGTATTTAAAATGAATTAAAACTATACATATCAACATGAATGAGTCTCAAAAACATTATGTAAAAAAAGCAAGGTGCAGAATAATAGCTAACACATGTGCTTAGTATAATTGTCTAAGTGTTTTATGTGTATTGACTCATTTAGTCCTGAAAATGACCTTTTGAGGTAGGTGCTATTATGAATTCCCATTTTATAGATGAGAAAAATGAGGCACAGTGAGATAAAGTAATTTGCCTAAGGTCACACAGTAACATATACAGCATATATTCCAGATCAGCTCTGTCTCTGATGTTTATATTCTTATTCACTGAACTGTACTGCCTCTATTATTGATTGTATAATACCATTTATATAAAGCTTAGAATATGCAAAACAATGTTATATACAGTTTATGGATAGGTACATATGTGGTAAAAATACAAAAACATGCATGGAAATGAAGGCATTAAATCCATGACTGCGGCTGTTTCTGAGAAAGGGAAACGGGAAATAAATGAAGGCAGAAAGTTTCAACTGTATCTGTAAAGTCTTATTTCCTTTAAAAAAAATGATCTCCCATAAATATGGGAATCTGTTAAGATTTAACAATGCCGGGTGGTGGGTATATGAGGGTTTATTATATTATTCTCCATTTTTCTGTATATGTAAGTTATTTCATAATTTCATTTTTTAAATTTTTTATTTATTTACTTATTTATTTGAGACAGAGTCTCACTTTGTTGCCCGGGCTAGAATGCCATGGCATCAGCCTAGCTCACAGCAACCTCAAACTCCTGGGCTCAAGCAATCCTCCTGCCTCAGCCTCCCAAGTAGCTGGGACTATTTCATAATTTTAAAAACAGAAATTTTTAAAGAAATGGAAAAGTATAATATAAAGACAAAATATTCGTTTTGGATCTCAAGTGTAATTAACAATTCTGATTGTAATTTTATTTTTTTTTTATTTTCTTGAGACAGAGTCTCGCTCTGTCGCCCTGGCTAGAGTGCAGTGTCATCATCATAGCTCACTGCAACCTCAAACTCCTGGGCTCAAGTGATCCTCCCACCTTAGTCTCCCAAAATGCTAGGATTACAGGCGTGAGCCACCGCTCCTGGCCATGATTGTAATTTTAAATATTTATAGAAATAATGCAAAATAAGGATTCTATGAAGTTTGGAAAACTTTTTTCATTTTAGTTGAAATGCACTAGGATATTTAATAAAAGCTCAATGATAGTCTGAGAAAAATTAGATTCTATAGATAAAAGTAATGAAAACTTCACAATAATATATTATTAGCATATTAGCATACTTTCATATAAGCACCACATATAAAGTCTCTTGAAAAACTATGGTAAAATTCAAACCAGAAGTCCACATAATCATTTTGGAATTCGTTATATACAATACTGTTTTTTATACATTAAAATTATATTGCTTAAAGAAAATCATAATCAAGGAAAAGGAAGAATTCTGAAAACAGCTTTCAGATGTATCCTGATAAACTACCAGGTTTGATAAGATGGAGAACTCTACTTGAATCATAGGGCATTTTGTATAACAACTAATACAACATTTTTAATTTAAAGGTCAAACAATTGATTTGGAGAGAGAGAGAAGAGACTGTTCCATCTTCCTGTTTACAGACATTCATGTAGTTACAAAAGACCTCCTAAGAGCTAAGATGCAGTAGCTTTTTCTTAATTTGCTGGAAAAGGGGTTTTAAAACACTGTTAGAAAGAAACACCTTTGTTCCCCTTTTAACTAAAACAAAAAAATCTCCCAAATAGATTTCATGGCAATATACCTTTTGTCAGAAATACAGTTGAGAGCTCAGAATTTTATAAATAATCACATAAAATTTTCCTCCATTTTAAATTTTTTCTGCCTTCCTCTTACATATTTCAAAGCACATTATTTCTGTCCAGAATAATTATGCCCTTTCTTTAACCTGGAAGTTAGAGGAATTTTCCACTGCAAATGTTGCTATCTAACTACTGTGCCCATAAATTATGTCTCTAAAGCATTGATTCTCAATGATATCCAATGTAGTATTCACTCCATACTCTGAGAGTCAGACAACATTTGGCACATCTTCAAATCTTGAAAGTAACATGGACTTAATTACCATGTTTATGAGACATTTGTTGCCTCCTCTCTCTTCTTCAATGTGTGTGAGCTCTCCCCTTTGGTGTGGAAGATCTGAGGAAAGAAGGTGAGAAGAAAAAATTAAATGAGGCTAGGTGCAGTGGCTCACACCTGTAGTCCTAACACTTTGGGAGGCCGAGGCAGGAGGATCTCTTGAGGCCAGGAGTTCAAGACAAGTCTGAGCAACATAGTGAGACCCCCATCTCTACCAGAATTTTTTTAAAAAAGGTTAGCCAGGCATAGGGGCATGTACCTGTAGTCCCAGCTACTCAGGAGGCTGAGGCAGGAAGATCGCTTGAGCCCAGGAGTCTGAGGTTGCAGTGAGCTATGATGACACCACTGCACTCTAGCCTGTGCAACAGAGTGAGACTCTGTCTCAAAAAAAGAAAGAAGAAGAAGAAGAAGAAGAAGAAGAAGAAGAGGAGGAGGAGAAGGAGGAGGAGGAAGAGGAAGAGGAAGAGGAAGAGGAAGAAGAAGAAGAAGAAGAAGAAGAAGGAGGAGGAGAAGGAGAAGCCCTTTCTCAGGAAACAGAACAGATTGTGTATATATATGTGTTTATTTATTATAAGGAATTGGCTCACATGATCACAGAGGGTGAGAAGTCCAAAGATCTGCAGTCGGTAAGCTGAAGATCTAGGAGAGCCAATGTTGTAGATCCAGTTTGAGAGCCAACAAGCTTGAGACCCAAAGAGAGCCAATATTTCTGTTTGTGTCTAAAGACAGGAAAAGATCAATGTCTCAGCTCAGGCAGTAGGTGGGAGGAGTTCCTCAGTTACTCTCAGGAGGGTCAACCTTTTTGTTCTGTTCAGGCCTTCAACTGATTAAATGAGGCCCACCCACATTGGGGAAGGCAATATGATTTACTCAGTCTACAAATTCAAATGTTGATCTCATCCAAAAACACCTTCACAGACACATTAAGAATAATATTTGAGGCCAGGCATGGTGGCTCATGCCTGTAATCCTAGCACTCTGGGAGCCCAAGGCAGGAGGATAACTTGAGGTCAGGAGTTCGAGACCAGCCTGAGCAAAAGCAAGACCCAATCTCTGTTAAAAATACAAAAACTTAGCCGGGCATGGTGGTGTGCGCCTGTAGTCCCAGCTACTCGGGAGGCTGAGGAGGCAGGAGGATTGCTTGAGCCCGGGAGTTTGAGGATGCTGTGAGCTAGGCTGACGCCACAGCACTCTAGCCCGGGCAACAGAGTGAGATTCTGTTTCAATAAAAAAAGAAAGAAAAAAAGAGAATAATATTTGACCAAGCATCTAGGCACCCTTTGGCACAATTGAGTTGACACATAAAATTAACCCTCACAGTCCACTTGGCCACCACCCCAACCTGCTTCCCTCCCTTCTTCCCATAGATAAATCTTTTAAATACTTTTACCTAAATAGATACAGAAAAATATATAGTAGTGTTTGACATAAATGGTGTCATACCATACATACCCTTTTGTGACTTGTGCTTTTAATTCAACATTATGTTTTAGAGATTTATCCCTGTTGATACATATGATAGTTCATGGACTTTACTGTATAGTATAATGCTTCATTGTATGAATGAGCTACATTTTATTTAGGCATTCCTCTATGGATGAACACAGAGGTTTTTTCTTATTTATCACTATTAACAACAGTTCTGTAGTAAACATCCTTGTGCACCTGTGGGAATTTTTCTCTACCTACAAGTACAATGTATGTCATTCTTTCAATGGGAGAGAAATAGTTTAATAAAAACTGGATGTAGGCCAGGTGTGGTGGCTCACACCTGTAATCCTAGTACTCTGGGAGGCCGAGGCGGGCGGATAGCTCAAGGTCAGGAGTTCGACACCAGCCTGAGCAAGAGTGAGACCCCATCTCTACTAAAAATAGAAAGAAATTAATTGGCCAACTAAAAATATATAGAAAAAATTAGCCTGGCATAGTGGCACATGCCCGTAGTCCCAGCTACTTGGGAGGCTGAGGCAGAAGGATCACTTGAGCCTAGAAGTTTGAGGTTGCTGTGAGCTAGGCTGACGACACGGCACTCTAGCCCGGACAACAGGGTGAGACTCTGTCTCAAAAAAAACAAAACTGGATGTAATGTTTTAAGCCAGTCTTTTTGGTTTGTGTATAAACTTTGAATTGTTGCCTTTGATAGAGAGCCTTGAGATAGGTACACTATGACAAGAGGCCAGCTGTCTACCCAAACAGGGCTCTGCAGAGTGGCTGTAGTTTGGAGGGAATTGACATAATTCATGGTCCACTTATTTCTGCAAATCAGGATCTAATTTTTGTCAGTGCATCCATTGGGACACCCTGTGTCCAGTATCCAGCTACCACTGAAGCCACCTTAGGTATAAGAAAGTAGACTCTTCTCATATTATATTTCCCAGAGCATTTCATGTGTTTTTTACAAAAATATCTTCTTTAAGTCATTGGGATCACACAAGATCATTTGAGCCTTTTGGCGCCTGTGGCTCCTAAATTTGGTTGTCATTTATAAGCACAAGCTTTGATTTGATTTTTTTAGATATGACAAACTCATTTATTTTATTGGCTTTTAGGCCTGTTTATAAGTGAAGAAAATCCCTCATTCAGTAACTAGGTATTGTTACTACTTTACAGATGTGGAAACTGAGGCTCAAAAAAGGTTAACTGAATTTGCCTTTGGCCGCAGAGTTTGGAAATAATAGAGCCAGGTCTCAATCCCAAGTCTGTTTGATTTCAAAATCAGTGCTTTTTCCACAATATGTTGCAGCCTTGCATGGCATATTTTCTTTCCCTATCGCTAACTGACTCTGTAACAATATTATGAAAGTGCTTTGAGACCAGGTGCAGTGTCACATACCTGTAGTCCCAGTTACTCAGAGGCTGAGGTGGGAGGATCACTTGAGCTCAGGGATTTGAGGTTGTAGTGCACTATGATCATGCCTGTGAATAGCCACTCCACTCCAGCCTGGGCAACGTAGTGAGACACTGTCTTTTTTTAAAAAAAAAGAAAGAGCCGGGCGTGGTGGCTCACACCTGTAATCCTGGCACTCTGGGAGGCGGAGGCAGGAGGATTGCTCAAGGTCAGCAGTTCCAAACCAGCCTGAGCAAGTAAGAGACCCCATCTCTACTAAAAATAGAAAGAAATTAATTGGACAACTAAAAATA
>VBSM01000656.1:3009509-3021022 GCA_008086735.1 Cheirogaleus medius | reverse complement strand
CAATGTCCCTGTTCTTGTGCCAATAAAAAGCTGTTTTAATTACTATAGCCCACAGCTCACATTTCACTGAAGCTTTGGCTCTTTATAGAAGTTTAGGTCTGTCCTGGACAATCTCAACTGGTTGGTGTGGCACTAGCACTTGAGTGAGCCTTCAGATACTTAACACTTTCATTGCTTGATTGGAGGACAGTTTACTGGCAATGAGAAAACAAGGACTATTCTCAACTCAGCAGGGAAAGGGTTGAAGAAAGATTCTCTATTATAAAGTTCAAAGTGTATGCAAGAAAGTTTTTCTGAAAAGTAGAATCAGAAGAGACTTACAAGCTGTTGCATTTTATGCCTTCATGTTTTGGTAGCAAGAGAAATACAAGACTGGGTCAGCAATTAGTTAGTTATAGGGAAAAGTAAGAAAGGTGAGGATGATATTCATTTGTAGAGAACTGTATCAATTTGATTTACAGGTTTCAGCCTTTTAGTGTTTTCTGGATTCAGATCCCATATTATATTCCAGTGGTTTTCAAACCGGGCTAAAGCACCTGCATCTATACCACCTAGAGGGCTTGTTAAAATAGATTGCGGGGTTGCAACCTCAGGTTTCTGATTCAGTAGGTTTGAAGTGGGGCCCAAGAATTTGAATTTCTAGCATGTTCCCAGGTGATACAGATCCCACTTTGAGAACCACTAGGTATCCATATACCATGCAGTTAGCCTACCAACATTTTTTTTTTCAAAAACCAGTGCAATAATAAAGTCTGCTAACTTTTAATAAGTACCATACTTATTCTACTATCTTATTATTTGACAAGGTCTCACTCTTGCACCCAGGCTGGAGTGCAGTGGCACAATCATGGCTCACTGCAGCCTCAAACTCCTGGGCTCAAGTGATCCTCCTGCCTCAGCCTCCTGAGTAGCTAGGACCACAGGCACACCCCACTGCACCTGGCTAATTTTCAAAAAATTTTTTTGTAGAGACAAAGTCTTGCTATGTTGCCCAGACTGGTCTTTAACTCCTAGCCTCAAGTGATCCTCCTGCCTCGGCCTCCCAAAATGCTGGGATTACAGAACTGAGTCACCACACCCAGCCTTATTCTACAATTTATAAGCAAACTACCAAATAAAATAGTGATAACATGGATTAAAAGTATCTTTGAAATGATAATATCAGTTTTGGAGGGGCTTTGTTTCTCTTAATCTTTGAATAACAGAAAAAGAAATAAAGTTGATTTTAATTCTTTTTAAAATGCCTATTAAAATTCAGCAATAATAGTGGTGAATTAAAAATTCACACATTTGGCTGTGGTGGCACGCACCTATAGTCCCAGCTACTGGAGAGGCTGAGGCAGGAGGATTGCTTAAGGCTAGGAGTTCAAGGCTGCAGTGTTCTATGTTTGTGCCTGTGAAAAGGTGCTGTACTCCAGCCTCGGCAACATAGCCAGACCCTGTCCCTTGAAAAAAATTCACACATCTAGCCAGGTACAGTAACTCATGCCTGTAATCCTAGCACTCTGGGAGGCTGAGGTGGGAGGATTGCTTGAGGTCAGGAGTTTGAGACCAGCCTGAGCAAGAGTAAGACCCCATCTCTACAAAAAAATAGAAAAAATTAGCCAGCATGGTAGCACATGCCTGTAGTCCCAGCTACTCTAGAGCCTGAGGCAGGAGGTTGCTGTGAGCTATATGATGATGCCACTGAACTCTAGCCCAGGCAACAGAGCAAGAGTCTGTCTCAAAAAGTAAAAAGAATAAATAAAAAATTCACACATCTAGGTAATTTTTTTCTTATCTGTTAGAAATACAGAATAAGGTAATTACAGGAGAAATGACATTAGGTCTAGGATTTAAAGTGTGCCGGTGGGTGGATGAGGTAGGGTGGAGGGAATCCTAGATGAAACAAGACTGGCAAAATGTTGATAATTGTTGAAGATGAGTACCATGGAGTTCATTATACTTTCCTTTCTACTTTTGTATAAATTTGAAAATTTCTGTAATAGGAAGCTTTGAAAATTCACATCTTCATCAATATTAATGGGAAGTGTAGCTGACATGCAAAAAAAAAATGGACCACATTTACGACAAGGTTTATCTCAGGTAACAGTGGTAACACTGTCAAAGAGCAGATAACCAGTTCTTACATAGACTAGGCCTGAAATACAACTTTTTTTTTTTTTAGGAAAAGTTGATTTTATTTTTGAAGTGTCTTTGAGGTATAATATATGAAAAATGCACATATTTACTATGTACATTTTGATGAAATTGAACATATGTATATATCCATGATTTCATCACCACAATAAAGGTGCTAAACATATCCATCACCTCACAAAATTTCTGTTTTTTTTAATTCAGGATATTATAGGGGTACAAATATTTTGGTTACATGAAATGCATTTGCTTTGCTCAAGCCAGGGCTACAAGCATGTCCTTCGCCCATACAGTGTGCCCCGTTTCCATTAGCTGTGGGTTTACTCAACTACACAAAGCAATGGTGATCTAGCACCTCTTATATTATCCTGGATAGAGATTGAGCCCATCCTTCGAAGTGAGGTATCACAAGGATGGAAAAACATGTACCACATGTAGTCACCATCAAACTGGTACTAATTGATCAACACTAAGGTGCTCACATGGTAGTAATAACTCACTAAAATACAACTCTTAATTTAGGAATTGCCACTGTCAGCAGGAGAATAGCCACTTGAAATACCTACTCCTAAATTTCTCTCTGCCAAAGGATCTTTTATTGCCTTGATGTTTATCCCACCAGATTACTTGTAGCTTATGAAACTCTCTGGGCAGCTGCCTCTACAAACTCACAAAAATCCTTTGCTGCCTGCCTCAAAGGGACAGTGGCTTTTTAAGTTCATTGCTACTTGCTTGATATGAGATTTGGTATAGTGACTATACTATCTCTTGGGACAACCAAGCCAATCTTTGTGGGAGAGGTGTGTTCCTAGTGTTCATATTTTAAAACATTAAAATTGACTTTTCATGTACTTATAGAATTCCATAAATTAATGTGAAAGCTGATGTCCTTTTTTTCTTTTTAAAACATGACATGACATGATATGTACCTTATGCCTGGTCCACTGGCATAAGATATATTTAGGAGGTCACATTTTAGTATTTTTAAGAGGGCAATTTTATTTTTTCTAAGAAAGTGAAAAAAATACAAAGTAAAAAAATATCATTTTAAAGAATAGTACTTTATTGGATAAGTTTTATTCACAGAAAAATAAGCTTTAATCTACAATGAATGGCAGATTATACAGCAGAAAGCAATTTTCTTAGTTTTCCATATTGATGGAAAGGTTCCTACTAAATGAAAAAAGCCATAAAATTATATTCACAAATATAGTACTCTATCTCAAAACATTTCACAGGATTATTCACAATACTAATACCATGACATAATAATCAGTCATTCTGTCAGGTTAAAGTATAACAGTAATGAAAAAAATGCAAAATCTAACAGAAATTACATTAAAGCCTCTGTTACATCAAATCAAAAATGCAAATTTGGTACTAAGTATACACAAAATGGTAAAATATATAGTAATTTTAAATGTTACATTAATGATACATAATAGTAAATTCCAAAAATCTATATGCATATCTGCAAACTCTAGACTTCAAAATAGAATCTTACCACCCAAACATTAATGTCATATTGTCCAATTTGAAGATACAGTCGTCCCTTGGTACCTGCATGGGGTTGGTTCCAGGACTTCCCGGAGATACCAAAATCCAGGGATGCTTAATCACTTTGCATATAACCTATGCACATCCTCCCTTAAACTTTAAATCATCTTTAGATTATTTATAATGCCTAATACAATGTAAATGCTATGTAGATAGTTGTTACACTGTATTGTTTTTTAACTTATATTTTTTATTGTTGTATCATTTTTTATCATTTTTTCCCAAATATTTTCAATCCTTGGTTGGTTTGATTCTCAGATGCAAAACCAGAAGGGCCAACTGTATATGTATTTAAGATTGTCCTATTATATTAGTTATAAAGTGTCACTTAATATGTAGTGAAAATTATGGCATAGTGGAAACAACAGTTGAAAAAATAAACATGTGAGACCTTCCAGGAGAGGTAGCTTGGTGAAATTTTTTACCTTCAAACTGTGTCCTAGTCAAGGCTCTGCCACTAATTAGCTATTATATCTCTGAACAAATTACCTCACCTTTGAGCCTCAGTTGCCTCACCTGTAAAATGAGAGGGATGAATTAGATACTCTCTAAGGTCACTTCCAGCTCTGACATTCTATGATTCTATTATGCTGAAAAAGAAACACTATGTTAAGTGTATTGAAACTGATTATTACAGTGTAATTGAAACTGATTATGGACAGGGGAATAAGCCAATTGTTTCTATTAAGAGAGCTCAACTAAATTTGAGAATAATTTTTTTCAGATTTTTTAAAAAATAAATATTTTTAAGGGTCTGACCTATTTATTTATTGTAATTTATGTCTTAACTATGAGAAATACCAAAAAAGATGGGTAAGAGTCGCTGAAAGCGTTAGTAAGAATTTCTTCTAAATTTTAGCTCAAATTTCCAGGTCAAGGCAAACCCATGGAGGGGTAAGAGGGTGTTAACATGGGAATTAACATTTATAGCAGGAGCTTTACATATATGATCTCCTGAACTCTCATAACCTTGTAAGATAGGTATTACTCTCATTTTATAGATAAAGAAGTTTAAGTTTTCTTTTAAAGCTTTATTTTACTTTCTTTCTTTTTTTAGCTCCAGTGAATGGAAGAGAAGTTTGAGTTTTTTATATTCCTTCCTATTTTCTTATTTCTCTAATAGCAATGAAATGCAACCTATCCCATTTCTCCTACCCCTTTCACCCTTTCCTCATACAACACCTTTAGGGTAATCAGGAAATAAAACAATAATTTGGGTCTAAGGGGCACAACATATGCAACTAATGCTGGGGTGGTAGTCTTCATTCAGAGAGTTCAAAATACAAATTGTATCCACTAAAATGAAAACAAAAAAACTACCAAAATTTAAATAACATAACAAAAACAAAATATCATAATACACAGGGCCAAATCAGATTATATACACTCACTACACCCACCCTAACCCATGTCACCCACCCCCTCAACCAAGGGGAAGAGGGAAAAACCAATTCTAGCAGGAAAGCCATTAATTAATAAACTGGAATTTACTCTATAAATGTTAAACCCATTTCTCAAAAATTAAGACAAGGTTTTTCAGACACTAAATCATTACAAATAAAGATAACTATTACAAAGCAACTTGAATCTTCACATGACTAAAATGTAGTCAAATAGGTGGTTGCTTGAAATCCTAGAGTCAACTTTATACAGAAAAAGAATGTCCACATGTAGATACTGAAAGCTGTTGGGGAGGGGGCACACATTTGGATCTGGTTATATTTTTTAACCTTGCAAATGATCAATTTTTACATGATTAGATGGAAAAGATTCGGTGCTTTTTATAGTGGGAACATAGACAAACACTGGTAAGTCTCCAAAAATTTGATTAGAAGTTGGAGTGCTGAGTGATTTTAAGAACCCAAAGCAACAGCATTTCTAAACAATTCTTAAAATAAACTTGTTAGCCACATCAGCTTCATGCATTAAATTTCACAACTCATGGAGAGAGAAAAAAAGTCTTGCTTAACTCTAAACACACAAGTCTTAAAAGAAGAATTTAATGCACTGAGGCTCCCAAAACAGGAAAAGTCTTATGTTAAAACAATTCAGTCTTCGAGTTCTTGGCTAACAACTAGATTGAACTACCTATCTGACCTGGAGCTGAAGTGTCCTGGAAAACATAACTGAAAATTTTTAACACTTTTCTTCCCTTGTAGGAAGCTTTAAATTTAAAGCTTAGGTTATACAAGTCAAATTCAACTTAATGACTATATAATTCAACCTAAGTGGAAGACAGTGCAAAGGTGAAGAATTGAGGATTTACATAATAAAACGGAAACAGGGCAGTCATTATTTAGTTTTAAAAATTCTCATTTAAATTTGCAATGCTTTAAATGAATATCACTTAAATAGTAATCAACAGAGGTTAGGAGAACATAACAATACTCTTTCTCTTAGAAAATACAACAAAAATATGGTTTCACTATCAAACTTTTCTCTGCAGTAACATGCCTCACTCACCTCTACAATAGGTCTGCTGTGAGAATCTTGTAAACCCTAGATGTTCCTTGAAGCATTTTCAAACTTACATTTTTTTACCCATATTGACTTATTCAAATATCTTTTAAAAATATTTAAACAACTATTCTTTTCTTGCCAATATTTTATAATTTTCAAGAGGTTTTAAGGATCTGGAGAGAACATTTCAGAAATATCTACTACTATTACTAGTCAAGAAAACAATTTAGGTAGAGGAAAAACTTAACATTTTGTCCTATATACATCTTAATCATCCTAACAGTAAAAACTCACATGAAACTTTAAGATACAAGATGATATGAGAATCTCAACATGGAAAGCTGTCACTATAACTACAAGCAGTGTACAAACATGCTTCTACTTTAACCTACATAAGCTGACAGATGTTTAAAATACTGGGTTAACAAAGATCTTTTAGTAAAGTGACTTAGGCAGGCTTAAACTAGCAAGGATTAAGGATGAATCCTTACTAATTAATTGGAAGATCTGAGACATATTTTATATTTCATTTTACAAAATCAGAAATACTTATTTTGAAACAAGATAAGAAGACATGGTCTACCTGTCAGAAAACTACCACTCAGAAATATTTCTCATCCACAAAGCAGGAAAAACATAAAAACATTTAAATTTCACATTGGCACCAAAAAGGTTAACTGCCCTGCCTTCTTGGATTAGAAAAACTAAAACTGAGCAATAAGTAGTTTTGCAGGCGTTTGAACATGCCTAAGCCTTTAAATCAGTAAAATACTTTCTAAAATTTCTGATTACCAAAGTAATACATACTTATAAAAAATTGAAACAGAACAAAATGAAAAAAAAAAAAAGTGAAAGGCCCCTGGCAAACCCCCTCTGGGACCTACCCCTCACCCCCCACCAAGAGAAACCACATTTAACAATTTGGTGCATTATCTTTCCAAATCTTTTGTTCTATACATATACAAAACACACACACCTTGATTTGGCTCATACTATACATAGTGTTTTGCCACTTGCATTTTGTACTTAATATATCTTTGACATCTTTCCATGTTAGTACACGTTGGATAGATGGTATTCTATCATCAAATACCCTTTCAAAGATGGCAAAATTACTTTTTAAAAATCATTCATACAAGTACATGTTTATAATTTTAAAAGAATCCTAAAACACAAAGATAAACATCTAAAAATAATCTCTATCTTTCCACCAGTGTGGAACAGTTCATTCCTTTTTCACGCATAACAAATTATGTGATTGGGGAGATTAACTCTAATCTCCACGTTTCTACAGAATGCTCCATTTGTTAAGCCTATCTGAAAAGAACGAAAAATTCGGATGATTAATTCAGTTACACTTAGAAACTAAGTCAGTATACTACAAATACACATTGTGATCAGTTATAATATGATGTTTCTTAGTCTAGGGCTTCAATTAAATAACAGTAAAAGAAATTAGATAAATAATACAGCTAATACCCTGAAAATCCAGAAATTAAAAGTTTAGATTGCCAACTAAGACACTGCCGTTTACGTATTTTTCTACTTGGCAGCAAATGCTAATGGAATTCAATGCTGATTACTTAAAGTCGGTTCACATCACACATTCAATCAGGATAATAAGAAGAACATAACATGCCTACTGTGGAGTCAGATCAAGACATAAAAATTTTTTGCTTGAAAGTAATGATTGTGTAGCACATGGGACATTTGTCAACTGCTTCAGCACATTGTTTACAAGTGACCAGATGTCCACAAGGAATAAAAACTACAGCAATATTTCTATCCATACAGATTTTGCAAAGCTTCTCCTCTTGCAGGCGCCTTAGCTGCTCTTCAGTACTAATATCTGCACAAAAAGAAAAGAATAATGCTAGTTTTACACTTTCTTAATTGTTTAAATTCATTGAAACATTTACTGAGCCCCTAGTATGTGCCAGGCACTGAACTAGTGCCGGGAGATATGGGGATGACTCACACATGGCATCTGCTCTTAAATAACTTGCATGCTAGTGGGAGAGGATGTAAGATGAGGCTACAGAGGTAAGCACAAAGTACAAAGTGATAAGTGCTATAATAAAGTTACGTACAAAGTGCCCTGGGACAAGATGAGAGAACAAGTTCTTCTGTTCAGGCTAGTTAGGGAACGCTTCACGGGTTGGCAGCAGCTGGGTTGGGGGAGGGAAGTGGAGGAGTGACATTTACACATGGACAGCAATTTCCCAGGCAGAAAAGGAAGGGTCAGGTAAAAGTAGCATATGGAAAGAGCATGACTGATTCCAGAAATGGATGGATGGATTTGAGGGACATTTCTGACATGGGATAAGTAGGATTTGGTAATTGACTGAATCTGATGGCTGAGGAAGAAAGAGGAACTAAAGCTGATTTCAAGATTGCTAGCTCGGCTGACAATGCTATGGTAATGCCAATAGGAAATATAGAAGGAAGTACAGGTTTGGGATTTTCAGATGTTTTTGAGGTGTTTGCAGGGCATCCATATAAAAATATCCAGTAGGCAACTAGAGAGTCAAATCTTGAGGTCGGGAGAAGTCAGGGCTAGAGATAGAGATTTGGTGTCATCAGCATATAGGTGGCACTGAAGTACTTGCTCAATTCAGTCTTTTCCAAAATAGGTTTTGTGAAATGTTAACAAATATGCCAAAAAAGTGTATCATGGTTATTTATAACTCTAATGATAACAACAGCAGAAGCAGCACCGGTTAACAGTAATATAGCATAAATACCATGTGCTAGGCATTATTCCAAATGCATTACATATTTTAACTATCTTTGTAATCATTGTATACCAGTGGTTTGAAAATCTGGCCTCATATAAGAGTAACTTCGGGCACTTATAAACAACAGATTCCTGGGCCCCATTCACAGAATCTAAAATTTCTGGGGTCGGGCACACTGGTATTTGGGAGCCACTGCTACCCACTACAATGTAGTACAGTATAGTATAGTATATGCTCCCTCTTGGAAATGTACATTTCCCTATTTAACTTTGGAGCCCCTTTTTCATGGCATCCTTTTTAATATCCTGGGGAACACTATTCTGAACACATGTTTGGGAAACAGCTTAATTTTATTCAACAAATACTTACTGAACACTTAACTAGGTTCTAGGCACTAGAGATACAATTAACAAATATATAGACCTCAGGCCCCCAATAGTTCATAGACAAGTAAGGAACACCAGTAAACAGGAAATTATAATATATTATGACAAAGGTAATTACAATGTGTTATGAAAGCACAGGAAGGGTGTGTGCAAGTGTGTGCATGCACGCACGCATAAAGGAAAGCCTCCCAGAGGAAGTCATTCTTAAACTGGGCCCTAAAGGATGAGTTATGAGTTAACTTGGAGAGAGAAGGCCTTGGGGGACAGGAGAAGTAGGAGAAGCATGTTCCGGGTAGAGGAAATGGCATCAGCAAGCTCTAAGAGGAGAAACAACATGGCCTGCAAGTGCACAGGTAAAGCTTAGGCAAAGAATTTGAGGGGAAAAGAACATGAAATGAGGCTACAGAAGGTTAGCAGAAGCCTTACTGTGAAAGATTTGGCAAGCCATGTAAGGAGTTTGGTTGGACTTGACCCTGAGGGCCCTGGGAGCCAATGAAGGGTTTTAAACTGGAGTGAGATATGATCACATTTCTGCTTCAGAAAGATTTCTCTGGCGAGGGGATAGAGGAAAGGATTATTTAATCTCTTTCTTCTTAAAAAGCAACTTCCTGGGCATAATAAAAACTATAGGCTCAAACATGAAACACATCAGAGATAGGAAGATAAAGCACCTACCCTCAAGAAGCTTGGTCTAATGGATAAGACAGAAAAGAAAACAGTTCCAAAACAATGTAAAAAATGCTCTACCAGCACGAAGAGTAGAAAAAGAAGGAGCTCCTAACACTGCTGTGGGTACTGGAGAAAACTTGAAAGAAGTGACTTCTGAGCTGAGCCTTAAAGGATGAATTCACAAGATGGATTCAGGGAGTTGGGGGTGGAGTGGGGAATGTGACTCGATATACAGACAGGGAAAAGGCATTTAGGGCAGAGGAAACAGCATAAGTAAACAGATGGCACTATAAGCTGACTTATATGAAAGAATAAACACCAAAAAAAAAAAAAGTCAGAATGAAGTGTATATTCATGCCAAAAAATCAAAAGGAGGAAAACAAGTAATTTATGTATTGCTTTTGGATGTGATGCTGCAATGAGTTGAAAAAAAAAAAAAACAATAACACTGGTCCAGATACCTAGTCAAATTTATAGAGACAGAATGAAATGCCATGTCTACCAAACACTGATACCATCAACTCTACCTTTTCCTACTTTATTTAAGCCTTTTGATACAGCTACTAACTTGAGATGGTGATGGTCTGGGCATAGATTTTTTCCACCAGCCTAATAGTTTACCTCTGGCAATTACTTCACCTTAGCCTTAAAGATAACTATTGGATTCTACATCCTTCCCTACAGCACCTTTCCCCGACTACTTCCCACAAGGCCCTCTTCTAAGTCAGGAGGTTCTTGGCACATGAACAATAAAAGCAATAGCTAGATAATCTTTAATGTTACTTGCTAATATTTTTACTACATCTTTTTTTTTGTTTTTTTTTTGTTTTTTGAGACAGGGTCTCACTCTGTCTCCCTGGCTGGAGTGCAGTGTCGTGATCATAGCTCATTGCAGCCTCAAACCCCTGGACTCAAGTGATCCACCTGCCTCAGCCTCCTGAGTAGCTGGGACTACAGGCACACACCACCACATCTGGCTAATTTATCTATTTCTTTGTAGAGACAGGGTCTCACTCTTGCTCAGGCTTACTATTAATACATCATTTTAAACCTCTTCTAGAATAAACTGATATTATTCATTTTACTATTAGAGCAGATCTATGTGGACAGATAAATATGGGTTATTTGATTTTTATATTATATACAGTAATATATACATAAGAAGTAACATAAGTGCTTTAGCACATATACTAAATAAAGGGCTTTATCTCGCATGATATAATTTTTAAAAAGAGGAAAAAACTAGCATCGGATCTAGGATTCTCAGTGACAATAATATTATACTTTTTCTAATATTTTCACCTGCTTCATTTCAATTAGGCCCATCCTTATTTTATATAAAATTAAAAGAATCCTAGTGCCAGCCTTTCCTCATTAACCTTTGGGAAGAGAAATAGGCAGCAGTCCCAGCATGAGTAGACAGCCTATGTCAATTGCGTGCCTCTCAATTTAGCGAGACTAAGGAGAATCAACTGATAAATTCCAACTCCCATCCCTGAGGACTGCCATTTACTTAGGCCCTCCTTCCCACACCATCCTAGTCTGCAGTCTCGGTGATAATAAG
>VBSM01000656.1:2943304-2953441 GCA_008086735.1 Cheirogaleus medius | reverse complement strand
CTGAGCTCAAACGATCCTCCCACCTCGGCCTCCGAAAGTGCTAGGATTACAGGTATGAGCCACCATGCCCAGCCTAGGAATCTATAATATATTTTTTTAAATGTTGAATTTTACTCAAGGTAAACTCTGATGCATTTACTTGTCTAATGTCTATCTCCCCTACTAGACTCCATGAGAACAGGGACATATCTGTTTTGCTGACTGGTGTATCCTCAGTGACCAAGACAGTACCCCTCAAATAGTAGATAATCAACAAATATTCTTTTGATTTAATGAATGAGTGAAAAAAGTCAAAAGCAGTAATAACAGCAATTCACTATCATGGATTACTGATGAGTCATTCTCTTAATTAGAGGCAGATACAATGAGGCAGGCACTTGTTTGGATATCTTCCTTAGTGAATCATGTGACCTCTTTGTGGTTTACAAACATATCATGAATGCAGTGTGGGAGTGTTCACAAAGTTTTCAGGGTGTCTCCTCAATTATAGAGATAACAAGAGATGGTAAATTTCAACACAGCCTGCACAAAATTGTTTGGACTTTAGAAAAGCCCTAACATACTCAGAGCTCAGGAATCCATAATACATGCTTTGCAGGGGTGTGCCTATAATAGCAAATGAACTCCTGAAGGGAAGAGGAAATAACATCAAGAAACCTATAAATATTTTTGATGGGAGCACCACCAGAGATTCTGTAACTTACTTGGACCCTTATTGGACCCTTATCTTATCTTTTCTTTCTTTCTTTTTTTTTTTTGGAGACAGGATCTTGCTCTATCACCCAAGCTGTAGTGCAGTGGCATGATTGTAGCTCATTGCAGCCTCAAGCTCCTGGGCTCAAGTGATCCTATTGCCTCAGCCTCCCGAGTAGCTGGGACTATAGGCACACGCCACTTCACCCGGCTAATTTTTGAACACTTTTTGTAGAGATGGGGTCTCACTATGTTGCCCAGGCTAGTTTCAAACTCCTGGCCTCAAGCAATCCTCCCGTCTTGGCATCTCAGATTACAGGCATGAGCCACCATGCTTGGCCTGGAGCCCTTATCTAACATATCACCCAGGAAATAATCCTCATCAGTATGCCCTTTGTGGGGCATTCATTTGTGGATGCTTCTGATCAGTCAACCAACAAACATTCATAGTGTACCTGCTATTTGTCCTGTTCTGTGATGGCACCCTCCCACCTCAGGCCCTGGCAAGGATGAATAAGATACAGTTCATGTCTGTGATTGCTCATAGACTAGTGGAACCTTAGTCACAATGGAATATAAGTACCCTAATGAAGGTATTATTGTTTTGTTTTATTTTTTAACTTTTTATTTGCAGATAATTTCCAACGTATAGAAAGCGTTCAAGAAGAAGAATAGTATAAAGGACACTTGTGGCTGGGTGTAGTGGCTCATGCCTGTAAACCTGGCAGCTCGTGAGGCTGAGGCATGAGGATCACTTGAGGCCAGGAGGTCAAGAAGTAGCCTTGGCAACATAGCAAGACCCTGTCTCTAAAAAAATAAAAAATAAAGGACATTTGTATATCAATTATCCAGATTCACTTATTGTTAACTTTTTACCTCATGTGCTTTATCATTTGTCCTCTTTCTTTTTCTATATGTGTATAGATATAGATTTATATTATTTCTCCTGAACTATTGGAGAGTATTATATACCCCCTCTAAATACTTCAGTGCATATTTCCTAAAGAATATGGCAATAGTCTCTTACATAACCACAGCTCAGTTATCAACTTCAGAAATTTACATTGATACAATGCTTCTGATCTATCATCATATGTTCCAATTTTACCAGGTGATCTAATAATGTTCTTCACAGCATTCTTCCCCTCCAGTCCAGGATTCAGTCCGAGGTCAAGTACTGCATTTAGTTATATCATGTCTCTTTAGCCTCCTTTAATCTAGAGCGTATCCACAGGCTTTGTCTTTTATGACACTGATGTTTTTCAAGAATACATTCCCTCCTTTAAAGAAATAAAACATTTCCCATTTTGTCTTTGTCTAATATTTCCTCATGATTAGATTCAGGTTATATATTCTTTTAAAAAAATTTTATTGTGGTAAAATATACATGACATAAAATTTACCATTTTAGGCAAGGCATGGTGGCTCATGCCTATAATCACAGCACTTTGGGAGGCTGAGGCAAGAGGATTGCTTGAGGCCAGGAGTTTGAGACCAGCCTGGGAAACATAACGAGACCATGTCTCTACAAAAAATAAGAAAAATTAGCCAGGCTTGATAGTGGGCACCTAGAGTCCCAGCCACTTGGAGGCTGAGGCAGGAGGATTGCTTGAGCCCGAGAGTTCAGGGCTACAGTGAGCTGTGATTGCACCACTGCACCCTAGCCTGGGTGACAGAGAGAGACCCTGTCTCTAAAATAAAATAAAAATTTATCATTTTAACCATTTTAACTGTACAGTTCAGTGGCATTAAGTACATTCACATTGTTATGCAACCATCACCACCATCTGTCTCTAGAACTTTTTCATCTTCCCAAACTGAAAGTCTGTACCTATTAATAACTCTCCATTATCTCCTTCCCCCAGTCCCTAGTTACCACCATTCTCCTGTCTTTCTCCATGAATTTGACTATTTTAGGTAAGTAGAATCATAAAATATTTGTCCTTTTGTGTCTGGTTTATTTCATTTAGCATAATGTCTTCAAGGTTCATCCATGCTGTGGCATGTGTCAACATTTCCTTCCTTTTAAAGGCCAAATAATATTCCATCATATGAATTCAAAGTTATGTACTCTTGACTGGAATCTTCCACACATGATGTTGTGTCCTTCTCAGGGTATCACATTTGGAGGCACATAATGTTCATCCGTCCTTCATTGGTGATGTTAATTTTGATCACCTGGTCAAGGGGTTGTCAGATTTCTCTGCTGTGTAATTACTATTTTTCTCTCCCTTGAAAGTAATAAGCAATTCTATGGGGGACATACCCTAACAACAATGCAAATGTCCTTCTCCTCATAAAAATAATCCCCCTAAATTTGACATCCTTTGATGATTCTTGCCTGATCCAATCTTTACTAAGATACTTACAAAACCCTGATTTTCCTACTCTAGAATTCTCTCTGCATTAATCAGTTGGCACTTGACATTATACTTTAAGCAATAACCCTCCTCCCTCCCTTATTGATTGAACACATAAACATGCATATACACATATATGATAGGATGGCATTACTAATAAACTATCAAATGAGAAAAATAAACTATCTAACAGAAAGAAAGAGGAATACACTCACAGCACATAATTGTCCCTTCGAAGGGAAAGATCACAGCACAACAGCACTTTGTTTGATTAACCACCTGTGTCTTCTCTAAGAATTTGTGTGTGTGTGTGTGTTTTGTTTTGTTTTTAGACAGAGTCTCACTCTGTTGCCCAGACTAGAGTGCCGTGGCGTCAGCCTAGCTCACAGCAACCTCAAACTCCTGGGCTCAAGCGATCCTCCTGCCTCAGCCTCCCGAGTAGCTGGGACTACAGGCATGCACCACCATGCCCGGCTGATTTTTTCTATATATATTTTTAGTTGTCCAGCTAATTTCTTTCTCTTTTTAGTAGAGATGGGGTCTCACTAAAGGGGGTCAGGCTGATCTCGAACTCCTGAGCTCAAACAATCCACCTGCCTCGGCCTCCCAGAGTGCTAGGAGTTTGTTTTAACAGCCTTGAAGAACCCTGAGCAGACAGCAGGGCTGCAATCTCCTAGCCCCAGATCTTGCCAGACCACATTCCAATGACTCTGATAAGCCAGCCTCACAGAGAAGAGACAAACAAAAAGGAAAAACAGATGCAGCCATTGCACAGCTGTTTTCTGCTACCAGCTGACCTCAACAACTTTTTTTCCCCTTTTTTCCCCCATAAAATCCCTGAGCCTCTTAGCCTTAGCAAGATAGCTTCTTGCTTTGTCTCCCAGGCTAGAGTGCAGTGGGGTGATCATGGCTCACTGCAACCTCAAATTCTTGGACTTAAGCAATCCTCCTGCCTCAGCCTCCAAGTGGCTGGGACTATAGGTGCCCACCACCATGCCTGGCTAATTTGGGGCCAGCATTTCTCCTTTTTTTTACTCCATGCTGAACCTTTCCCCTCCTTTGGGAAATAAACTTTCTTTCTTTAAAACTATTCTAATCTTTGTGTCAAGAATTCTTTCTCACCCACACTATGAGTTCCCACCCTAACAATATATGTACATATTTCAGAAATCATGAGTTTGACCAATATTTCCAACTCCAATCCCTCCTCACAGGGTTCTCTCTTACCTTTCCTCATTTTATATTTGCATGTCCTTTCTTTCACAGTGAGAACTCTCACTTCCAACTACATCAACACATTTACTCATTTGTTCAATCCTATGACACATATAGAGTAGTTTCAGAATAATTTTGCCCATACTACTATGTAAAACAAACCTACTAGGCGGGGAGTGGTGGCTCATGCCTGTAGTCCCAACTGCTCAGGAGGCTGAGGCAGGAGGATTGCTTGAGCCCAGGAGTTTGAGGTTGCTGTGAGCCAGCATGATGCCACGGCACTCTAGCCCAGGCAAGAGAGTAAGACTCTGTCTCAAAAACAAACAAACAAACAAACCTACTAAAGAGAGTTCAGGATTCCTTTGCAGGCAGTTCTGATTGTCTCACAACCCCTACCTCGCCTAGGACTGGGGGTTAATAAGTTACTGAGATCAGTCCTTTCATTCTCCAACTCCCTCCCTCTTTTCTTTAAGTGAGATTATGCTATTAATCAAAAACACAGTGAGGTTCATTTGCCTCAGTTTGCTTTCAGTTTAGTTTTTTCCCCCTTCCCATTCTTATTGAATATGCTTATAGAAGTCAAAACTATAGAATAATTCATACTCTGAGGCATCATTCTTTCCCATATCCTTTCTGTACCATCTCTTCTCCCTCCTCCAACCTCTTGTAGTGATCAATCTTGTTGTTTTCTGTTTGTATTATGTTTCTTTTTCTAAAGATAAGCAGACATATGACTGTTCTTTTTCCTTCTTTCTTGAACAAATAGGAGACTAATACATATATGCTTTGTCACTTTGCTTCTTTTGCTTAATACTATCTAATAGGGGTATTTTAAAGGTCTACATGAGTCAGGACTAGGGTGAGGTAAGTAAGGCATCTTGGCCACAAAATTCAAGGAGACATTGGTGAATTCTGCCTGGAGGAGTTTGACGGGTGAATAGGAATATACTTATCAGAGAGGAGAGATAAAGTCATTTGGGACAAAGGAATCAGTGTGCCAGGCAAAGAAGCATGAAAGAGCATTGTGAGAAGTATAATGTAACTGAGAATGTTTGTTGGAGAGGCCTGGACAAGAGACTGATAAAGTAGATGGAGACCAGGTTATGAATTGGCTTAAATGTTAAGAGCGTGGACTTTATCCCAGAGGCAGTAAGAAGCCCTTGAAGATTTTTCCCCACCCTGATTGCATCACTTAGTCATCAAATTCTACTAACTCTACTTCTACAAGGGCTCCTCTCTAAAGTTTTTAATCAGTGGAGTTAAATGATAACAATTTTCTTTTAATGAGATGAAACTGGCAACATTATGTAAACTAGACTGGAAGAATGAGTTATAAGAATGGTAGAACCAGAGACAGGTGAGGAGGCTCAGAAAATAAGAGGTGATAAAGCACTGAATTGAGGCCACCCATGGTGGCTCGCACCTATAATCCCTGCACTTTGGGAGGCTGAGGCAGAAGGACTGCTTGAGGCTAGGAGTTCAAGACCAATCTGGGCAACAAAGGGAGACCCCCTCATCTCTACAAAAAAGTAACCAGGTATGGTAGCATGCACCTATAATGCCAGCTACTTGGGAGGCTGAGGCTGGAGGATCACTTGAGCCCAGGAGTTCGAGGTTGCAGTGAGCTATGATTACACCACTGTACTGCTGCCTGGGCAATAATAATAGAGTGAGACTCTGTCTCAAAACAATGACAACAAGAACAACAAAAAACTGAATTGAGAAGACTGTAGCAGGGAGATTGGGCAGGAAAGGATAAATGTTTATGAGATAGAATGAGTAAGACTTGGGTACTGATTGTATAGAGAGGTTGGAGAAGAAAGAAGAACCCAGAATGACTTTCCAGTTTTTGACTTGGGAGATGGAGTAAGCACAGGTGCTATTCAATAAAGTAGAGAATATGAGAGGAGTACATTTAAGGACAAAGATAATAAGTTTGGTTGTGGACAAATTGAGTTAGAGTTGGCAAAAATACACAACTAGAAATTTTCATGAAAAAGTTTTGAGATAATGTCTTAATGAAACTTGGACAGCCTGTCCTTCTGATTTCTTTTTGCCTTTACAGTCAAGATAAAACCAGTAAATTTGGGTGAAATATTTGTTTTACCAAGTTATATCTGGGAGTCCCCAGGAGGTGATTTTAATGTCCTCATGAACCTCTCTGTTAGCTACAGTGAACGTGTAGCACCCACCATTCTCCTCACCTGCTACACCCCCTAACTGATATCCATTGCTCAATAAAACACCTGAGTGCCCATAGTTGCCACAGCTAACAGTGTCCTCTGTCAAATATAGTTGTTCAAAGATAAAAATCTGACTCATACAAAATATAAAGTGAGCACTTATACAATTTTATTTAATTCATTAATGAGGATACAGCAGTTTGGTAGGTTGGTTCAAAGGAGAAGTTGAAAGAGCATATAAGTACTGAAAGAAAGAATTCTAGAATAAGATTACTAAATTCAATACAATACTGGTTAAAGTCCTATTTAATGTCCTATAGGGAAATACAACTGTTACCTTTGGGGTTATCTTTTCTACTGGACAGAAAACAAAAGTTTCTTCTTTTTCTTTCTTTTTTTTTTGAAATGGGGGTATCGCTCTGTCACTAGCCTAGAGTGCAGTGGCACAATCATAGTTCACTGCATCCTTGAACTCCTGGGCTCAAAGGATTCTCCTTCCTTAGCCTCCTGAGTAGTTGGGACTACAGGTGTGCAGGAACCATGCCCAGCTAATTTTTAATTTAATTTATATATCTTTTTCGAGACAGGGTCTTGCTATGTTGCCCAGGATGTTCTCAAACACCTGGCATCAAGGTATCTTCCTGCCTCAGCCTCCTGGGTCACTGGGATTACAGGCGTAAGCCACCATATCCAGCCACCAAACAAAAGATTGAAAGTTAACATGCAACTTCGCAGAAACTTGACCTTAATCAATAGTAAACAGTAAGTCAAGCAAGATGTATTTCGCTAGAGAATTCATCTTTGGACAAGCCTGCTAGACAATGCTCCACTATGACATGGAAAGGGCATTCTTTTGCCTTATTTACAAGTTTTGAATAATTTTTCTTACCACCACATATGAACATCTGTGTCAAGGGTGTGGCCTCCTTATATTGCTGAAATTGCAAATTATTGAGGTGTCAGGGGAGAGCTCCCTTCATGTTATCAGACTTCAGCTGGGAACCAGATCCATTGGCTTTTGCCATCAGCCTCTGTGTCCATAGGCCTCAAATATGTGTCTCCAAGGCTGGGCAGGGAAATCGATACCCAAGAAAAATAAGGTACCATCCTCTTTATTTTCATCTTTCCCCAGGTACCCATTCAAACCTCCTTTACACAGGTGCCCTGTGCAATACGATACTGATGCAAATAAGACCTTTGAGTTGCCTGCCCCTCCAAGTCATGAGACATGCCCAGACGTGGTTGAATTTCAGCCATGGGAACAATTACCACAAACTAGGAGGCTCACGATAGTCATCTTTTTAGATGATTACTGTCATTCCAGGAGGTCATGGAGGCTGTCATATAGCTGGCTTGGGAATAATGCAGGCCCATTGCCAAGTCCAAATGCAACACCCAGTACCCATACGGCCGTACTAAAGAGTAACATGACATCTTGATTTATCACACTATGATTTGGATAAGATTGTTAATTCCCATGAAGTCTGGATTTGAGAGCACTTGACCTACCCCGCACCATCCCCAAGATAAACCAGTGAGTCAGAGACAAGCGGGAGAGGATAGTGATTCTGTACCATCCTCTTTTTTTAGGATCTGGTAATCCCAGCAAAACCTGGCATTCTTGCCTTACTTTTTCAAAAAAAGTACTCAAGCCTTGTAAGAAACAGTCAATGCCTCTTGCACCTATACTTCAGGTTTCTATTTGCCTATTTTTTCTAGGACCCAAGCTCATGGCTCACTTGATGGGGAGGAAAGCCACAGGCTCAATAAAAATGTCATTGTCCTGGCCTCAGTTCTAGGGCAGCTCCTTGCCCTGCTTGTATGAGGCAGGGTCCTGGCAGGAAACAGATGGCACACTCAAAGGACTTATCTGAAGTGAGTTGAATGAAGATGTGGGCAAGAATAAAGGAAGCAATAAGGGATGGTAAAGTCTTCATGGATTAGGAACAGAGGGTAGTCATTACCACCCCACTCCCAGAAGAGTCAAGGATAGGAAATTACTACCAGGGCTTGGTGAGAGATGGAGGTATTTACTCAAGGCTGCAAGAAGACAACATAGACAATGGGAGACTCCTAATGGTATCTGAGGAGGAAGGGAGAGAAGGAAGGAAGAAAGGAAGGAAGGAAGGAAGGAAGGAAGGAAGGAAGGGAGGGAGGGAGAGAAGAGATGGAGGAGGGAAAGAAGAGAAAGAGGGAGTGAGAAAGGAAAGGAAGGGAGGAAGGTTAAAAGGGAGGGGAGGAGTAAAGGAAGGAGGAAGAAGGGAGGGAAGGAGAGAGGGCCAAAGGGAGGAGAGATTTAAAAATAGAGAAAGAAAGGAAGGAAGGAAGGGAGGAGAGATAAAAAGGAGGTAGGGAGGGAGAAAGGAAGCAAAGAAAAGAAAGGAAGGAAAAAAGAAAGAGAAGGAAGGAAGGAAGGAAGGAAGGAAGGAAGGGAGGAAGGGAGAAAGGAAAAAAACCATGCCAAGCATCAGTTTCAAGAAGAGAGACAAAGCAATAAAATGGGAGGGCTTCTTTTGTGACAGGAATCCCTAACAAAAAGATAGAAAGGCAGTACAGAAAAGTGATCAAAAGCGTGAGCTTTGGAATCAGACAGACCTTAGGCTTCTCTTGTGTCTAGATATCTGATGTCTAGATGTCACCTTACAGTTCTTTCATACTATGCTGGTGTGGCTTAGTTCTACAATTCTCCCACTTGCAAAAACTAACAGACAAGAAGCAGGTACAACTCCCCTACCTTAAGGTCCCAGTAGTTAAACAGGGTTCAATTGCTATAGAAGACCCAGGAGACCCAATGTGGCAGTGCTTACAAATGTACAGTTTATTACAGGAGAATGATACAATATAGCAAGAAAGTAAGGCTATACATCACAGGCAAAGGCTGTCTCACAGCAAGGGGTCTGGAGAAGCCAGCTACGAGCTCCAGTAGTTCTCCTCTATAAGGGCCTTGGCAGGATGCAATTTCTTTCTGAGATCAGGAACCACAGAAGTTACACTCTAGCACCCTCGGGCAGGGGGAAAGGGAGGGTGTGACAAGGAGACCAGGTGCAAATTAATCTCACTGTTATTGAAAATAAATGCTCTGGTATCCATAATATCTAAAGAATTCTTACAACTCAACAATAAAAAAGAGACAAATAATACAGTTTTAAAAGGCCAAAGCATCTGAAAAGGATATCTCTAAAGAAGACATACACATGGCCAATAATGACATGAAAAGATATTCAACATCACTAATCATTGGTGTAATTCACACAAACCCAAATAACAATGACATACCACTTCAAACCCACTAGCATGGCTATTTTTTTTTAAATGGAAAATAACAAGTATTGGCAACGATGTGGAAAAAAGGGATGTCTCAGACATATCTGGTAGGAATGTAAAATGGTATAGTTCCTTTGAAAAACAATTTGGCCATTCCTCCAAATGCTAAACATAGAGTTCCTATATGACCCAGTGATTCCACTCCTAGGTATATCCTCAAGAGGAATAGAAACAGGTAAATAAAATAAAAGCAGGGCACAAACTTCCTTGAAACTCTTCAGACTCATGGTTATAAAGCTACACCATTAATCAATATATTTCATGCTTTGACCAGAGATGAGTTGCAGTCAAAAACTTTGGCAAAAATCTCAGGCTAGGCCGGGTGCAGTGGCTCATGCCTGTAATCCTAACACTCTGGGAGG
>VBSM01000656.1:2878263-2892039 GCA_008086735.1 Cheirogaleus medius | reverse complement strand
AAAAAAAAAAAAAAAAGAGTGCAAGCCTGTAGTTTTGTAGACTGTCCCTCGATGTTGGTTTGTTTGATGTTCTTTCATGATTAAATTCAAGTTATGCAAATTTTTGGCATGATTAATACTACAAAATTATTTTTTTTTATCCCCTCATTAGGAGTCACAAACGTCCATTTGTCTCGTTTCTGGGGTAATTTATTTTCATCACATAGTTAGGATGGTGTCTGCCATGTTTCCCCATTGTAAAGTATCTACTTTGCCCTTTGAAATAGTAAGTATGTTGTGGAGAGATACTTTGAGACTATTTAATGCAATCACTTTGTTTCTCATTCTTGTGCCTCCTAGTTTAACCTAAATTAACAATGATAGCCAGCAGACACAATAAGGTGTCAGAACTCATGGATCCACGTGTTTTCCAGGGCTAGATTGCATGTTATATTAGCAAAACGTCAGTGGCTACCCTTTTCCTGATTAATTTATTTTATTTCAGCAGTCAGCAGGGCGTACTGTAATTTATGTGCTTATATTCTGTCTTTCCCACAGACTGTGAGCTCGTTGAAGGTAGGCATCCATGGCTTATTATTTCTCTATGCCCAGTGTTCAGCACATGTAGGTGCTTGAAAAATAACGTCCTCAAATTAGTGGTCGGGGGTAGATTTTACGGAAGAGGATAAGGGCTACGAGTCAGGATGGGAATGGCATTGTTCTTGTTCTAAAGGGAAGTGAGGGCGCAACCAGCGTAGTCACTTTGCGAGAGGGCCCACGGGTCTAGTTCACCCAGTTGGCGCCGCGGCCTCGGGCTTCCGCAGGGTAGAGAAGAAGATGGGGCGGGAAATCAAAAACCGAACTCGCAGCTCCCGGCATTCCTCGTGGGCGGTGCTCCCCTTTGACCTCTTGCTCGCGTGCTACACATCCGGGCTTCTGCTACTAGTGAGGGGAAGATGGCGTCCGCAACCGTGGTGGTTCCTGCAGAGTGGATAAAGAATTGGGAGAAATCAGGGAGAGGCGAATTGTGAGTGTTCGGGCCGGAGGCGGGCACACGGCCAGGCAGGGCCAGGGTATTGGCTGCACTCTCCCGTGTGGTGGGAGGTTGTGGGGAAAGATGTGCCCCCTCCCCCACCCGGGCGGCGGGCGTGGATGGTTGGCTTGGAGTTTCGAACTCGGGGAGAAGAGGTGCTGTTAACCGCCGCCGACCTCCTTCCTTCCCTGGCCTCCCAGAAATCCCTGCTGCCCGTGGTAGCTCAGCTTCCTTTACCTTCTTAGCAGAACTCTCGTTTTGCACCTTTGGTTCCCCGCGCTTCCGCTCGATCTCTTTTTGTCCCCCTCTTCGCTTGAGCTTACTTGGCTCCTTTCTCTTTATGAGGCTATGCCAGGGCGATTCGGACTTTTCATCCCTCTCTGTCCCATTTCTTCACTTTACACTCGTTCGACTCCGGAGTTTGGAGCCTGGCACCTCCTCTGCCCAAAGTCCGAGGAAGGCGAATCGTCCCAGACTCCCTTTCCTCCTCTCTGCTCGCTGCGGCGAAGCCCGGGGCTTCGCGAACAGCCCGGCTTGGCACCTTTCATTCTCCCGGGGGGCGATCTCTCGGCTTTCCCTGCCTGTCGCCTCGGGGAAGTGTAGCAGAGATTGCCACTTTCCCTTTTCTGCCGGCATTTCTTTGCTCAGTCTTTTCACCTTAAAGCTATTTCGGGTTGGATTCAACTTTTGTCATTAAATGTTTTCTAAACCCCATTTTGTCCTGGGACTGCAACTAATTCTGGCAACTCTCCAAGCTTCTCGAGTACCTAGGATAACGCGCTTCCCTTAGTCATAAAACTTATTTTTCCCCGGTAATACAAAAAAACGGTAATTTGCCATACCCACGATTTCCTCGACCAAAATTTCAGCGCTCCCTCCCCCCTCTCCGCCCCGGGAAAAATCGTTTAAGTAGCAAAGCAAACCACAGATTTAAAAACAAATAACTTATGTTTAATTTCCTTCTCTGAATCGCTTCGGAAACTAAAGCTCAACAACCCTGGATGAGATGAACTCTTGTTGGCCGTTTTTGTCGTTGTCCCCCCCACCCCCCGTGCAGCCAGTTTACAGTTGCTGGTGCGAAAGATATGAATCATTGGAACTTCGTTACTTGGAACGAAACGTGGGGAACGCGTTGCCCGATCCTGGGCTTGTAATATTGCCAGCTTATATGGCTTCCTCCCCCGCCCCCCCGCTGCCGCGCACTGCTTTATGAAGTCTTAACTGTATGAGCTGTAGAATTGCCTGAATAAGCGGTCATCTTAGCTACTTAACTAGCTGAGTGACCTTGGGTAAGTTCCTTAACCACTTTGTTTCCCCTTGAGTAAATTGGGAATAATAAGTACTCTACTCAAAGGATTGTTGTGAAGACTAAATCATGCCTGTAAAGCACTTGGCTTATAGTAAGTGCTCAAGTGATAGCTATTAAAAGTAATATTATTCCAACCTTTAGATATTTAAACTTCTCAGGACAGCTCGTGCACTTAAAGACTGTACCACTCAGGTTAGCAATTAATCGGTCTCTGACTCCTTTATGTGTATTTACTCTTGTACTCTAATGAATTGAGGGGCCCTTGAAGGATAGGGACTATGTCTCATATTTCTTTTGGTTCAACTCCCCTCCCTCAGCATATGCTTAGAATGTTTATTGGTTTATTAACTGACAGAGAAGACTATTTGATAAACATTCATTTTTAACTGTTGGGAACATTTTCCAAATCCTTGTAAGTGCTGGTTAACAGATAGCTGTCAAGTCCCTCAAGGCAAGATGGGAAGTTACACAACCAAACCATCATTTTCATCCATATTATGATAATCCCTAAAACCTGATAAATCAGTTCATTGTAGTTTTGTTTACTTATAAAGCCAGCTCGTTTATTTAGGGGCTGTCGTCGTTGTAGATTGCTCAGCTTTCTTATTTCAGTGACTGTTTTTGACAGTTTTACTGGCCCCACCTCAGAATGAGTGGTATTAGGGCTACGAGGTGAAATTTTGCTTGGCTTCTGAGTGGCAGTGGTTGGAGAAAAAGTGACATAGGAGTTTGAAATACCTAGTTAAAATGGAATTTTGGGTTCACTTTATGTGTATTTATATGATCCATGCTACCCATCATAGTTCCTGTGTGTGAAGAGGTGCTTAAAAACTGTTATTAGGATTTACATTTGTGTAGTGATTGCATGACTTGTGGAATGTGGTTTGAATTATATTAGATTCAAATCAGTATAGTCAGTTTTATAATTGTATTCTGTGTAGAGAATTTAAAGTTGTTGTATGACATAATGAGCTATTTTAAATAGTCAAATACATCACCATCAAGTACTTAGTTTTCATTTATTTGCTTTCTTTTCCCTCTGTGAAAACTATATAGCCTACCTTGGGAGTTTTGTATTTTTGCTAAAGACAGATGTTAATGTTTTCACTTTATTAGACAAAACAAATGATGTTGTAAATATATTACGAAAAACCCCTTTTCCTTTGGAAACAGACTCTTGAATATAAAATAGCAACTGGAAATGAAAGTAGTCATACCACCAAATTATTAGTGAATCCATTTGTAGATTGGCATTTAGAATGTAACCAATATTTAAAATTAAATCTTGGGTGAATTTTTCTTTTTTAACAGGATAAATTAGCAGTTGAGTTTTAATTTGACTGAAAATTATCTTTTAAAAAATATATGATGTATTAGGTCGTTAGTTCATTTCTTTTTTTTTTCCCTGACCTTCTGGTGACTGAATTAGTTCATTTCTAGTCTGTCACTTCTTACCAGCGTAAGTCTTTCTGGGAGTGGTAGTCTGCTTTAGTTTCATAGTGTTTAAAAGCAACATATGAAATGTATTGGGCATTTTATAATTTTTAGAGATGGCAAAGTCTTAATTGTACCTTATGAAAAGCAATTGTTTATTGGGTGGAAGGTCTTGGCTTTGAAGAATGTTTTGTTAGGTCATTAAGGAGAAAAGGAAAACTATATTTTGCCTATCTGAATGGTCAATCCATTGCATACCTAGATACCCTATTATGTTTCCAGAGATACCAATTATGTTTTTAATGATAAATTATAGAACTCTTAAAATGATCTTTTCCAAGAGGTATCAGAAGGGCAAAGGACTACCAAAATGTAATTGTCCAGTAATACTTACATCTAAATGCAAACTCTTTCAAATCCTGCAGCATATATAAGATATGTATTTAATCACTTTAATTTTGGAATCAGAGTTTTAGTTTCTTCATGATTTTATGTTAGCATAGAACTTGACATGATTAAAGTAATAAACTTGCACGTACTGGTAGATCTAGTGGAGAATTCTGTTTTTAGTATAAATCATTAACACAGTGAACTCAACATTTCTTTGTCAAATGCAACCTTACTAGAAGATTAATATTTGAAGTTCTTAATCTGAAGGTGCTAGCCTCATGTCAATACTTGGTCTAATTTTGAAATGCTTGCATTTGTTGAGTATCATCTATTTGAAGAACGTATTTCTTTTTCTTTAAAAATTTACGTACCCCACATAGAAATTTTTGTTAGGTCTTACTTAATTTTTAAAAGTTTAAAAAGTTTGTTTTAAAATTTCATTGTCAAATGTTTTGGTTGCCATTCTTTTTCTTCTGCTACTACTAAATGATTTGACATTCATCTAAGTACATTTGGATGTTCAATAAATGTTGTCTGGCCTGAATTTAGGAGGGCGTGATGTAATCATTCTAAGACTTTTTAGTTTTGGTGATTGAGTCCCCTCTCCCCCAAAAGTTGGTGTAAATTCAGCCTAATTTCTTGTTGTTTTAGTTTTCATTTGGCATTAAATTTCTCATTTCAACCTGTATTCACGAGCTAAGTATAAGTCTTTTTTTTTTTGGAAACAGAGTCTTGCTCTGTTGCCCAGGCTAGAGTGCCATGGCGTCAGCCTAGCTCACAGCAACCTCAAACTCCTGGACTCAAGCAATTCTTCTGCCTCAGCCTCCCGAGTATTTGGGACTGCAGGCATGTGCCACCATGCCCGGCTAATTTTTTCTATATATTTTTTAGTCGTCCAGCTAATTTCTTTCTATTTTTAGTAGAGACGGGGTCTTGCTCTTGCTCAGGCTGGTCTCGGAACTCCTGAGCTCAAATGATCCACCTGCCTTGGCCTCCCAGAGTGCTAGGATTACAGGCGTGAGCCACCGTGCCCTGCTTAAGTATAAGTCTTGATCTCTTTTCCTGGGAAGAGAAATGCATTCTTTAGAAAATGTTGAAGCAATATCAGGAGATTGTCTAGGTTACTGCATGCTTTGTTTCTTAAAATTATTCTATAATACTTAAATGTTATGGTAGAGTAAGTGCTATTAATATACTTGTGCTTTTTTTCTATTGTAAGTGCAGAAACTTCTGTTGTCTTTTCTAACATTTCCTTTTCTCATAAATGCATGTTTTCACAAGATAAAACTATTTTGTCCCAATATTCATTTTTGTGGGTTATGTTTCTGTTCTAACAATGATAATAGAGGTAACACTTTGCTTAACTAAATTTAACTGTTTTTGTTGTCTTGTTTTTAAGAATTAAAAGTGAAGCACAGGTGAACATCAGCCTTTTATATGTGAAGCAAACTTTGAGATGTGAGCATAATCAAGTAGTTAAGGCTTGTGCTATGTTTCCTTTCAATTGGAAAATGGGAGCAAGTAAGGTGAAAAGCTAGATACTCATATTAAGAAGTATTCACAGATACCTTTTCAGTCCTTGGAAGAACTTATGACATTTTATTCAGTTTTTGATAAGTCTTTGACAGAAAAAGTAGATTCTGTCCTTGTTCTCAAGGACCTGAGAGAATATCTCCACAATAGCACTAAACTTTTAAAAGTGGAAAAAATGGTAAACTCAAATATTTGGATATTATGAAGGGGCTACAATAATAGTTTGAATTGGACTGAGATAGAAAGTTTGCTTATTTATAAGCCATATTGAAATGGGCAACTGTTGGAGGTAGTTGTATTCTCCACCCTATAATTTAGGTGAGAGTACTAAAATTGTTTAACAGGTGTGTAGTAAAACAAATGCAACATTCAGAATTGCTTCTTTAAGGATACTTTAAGGATACAGAATTGCTTCTTTAAGGATACTTGATGGTCTTGTATTAGTGGATTACTTAGGGATAAGAGCACAGATAAATCTACCTATTGGGGGAAACTTCTTAGAGATTGTTTTTAGTTTCCTCCTATAAAGAATACTTGTTTTATACTATGGAAATATAAGTATCTGTTATGCAAGCAAATTGCCTTATCCTAATAACCTATCAATGATTCCTTATGCAATTTGAGCAAATCTTTGAGTTCCTTAATTAATAGTTCACGATGACATTATCATCTGCATTCTAATGAATGTTTGTGGCCTGGTGACTGACAATATAGAATTATATTTCAGTTATTTCTTAAAGTTATGTAATGATGACTGTACCATTAGGTAGGAGTTTGGGACACTATCAACTCCTCCTCTGAACTTTTGGAAGGCTTATTGCAAAAGATGTGCATTAAGATTGTTAAAACAAATAGAAAATGAAGCTATTGAAACTATGAGGGAACAAATGAATTTGCCATAAGAAGAAATTTTAAAAACTTATTTATCTAGCTTTCTCTCTTTTCCCTTTCTTTCTCTTTCTCTCCCTTTTCTTTCCTTCCTTTTCTTTTCCTCTTCTCTCTCCTTTTACTATACAAGGGGATATTTGACCTTGCATTTTGGTAGCCTGAGTACAAAGGGAAAGATGAGTTATTTGATTTTGTTAAATTCTTCTGTCAAAGACATGATGCTTCCTACTATTACATACTAAAGGGAATTGAACCTATAGGTGTAGTGAGAACTGCAAGAGGTAATTGTTTTAATACTTCATAGTAAATATTGAAATAATCTTGATTCACTTTCTTATATATTTACTCTAAACAAAAGAGGTTATTTAAGAAGGCATTTTTAGGTTATATTCTCTGATGCTAGTCTGAAGCAGATGTTATTTCTATGTTACCTACTGGAAGGAAGATTGATTTGGTTTTATATTCCAGATAGTCTTGTAGTAGGTTTAACATATTTTGTGAAATTAGAAGGGAGGCTTATCTAGTTCTCCAGGGAAGTAGTTGAAAGTACTTGGAATTAAACTTAAACCAGTTTATTTTACCATTTGTAAAATGGTGCTCTCAGAAGAATTTCTTTTCAGTGAGAGGTGGTTAAAAACTAGTAGCTAAATGAGATTTTCAGACTATGAAGATTTAATTTAGTAATTGCTCTCCATTGGCCTTTTTATTCTTTGGTTTTGAAAATAATTTTGAGAGATTTACAAGGATTGTTGACCAGCAGAAATTTACTCTGTTGACTTTTAACAACCTTACCCTGCTCATCCTGATAATGGAGTATTGAAACAATCAGAAGACAGAGGTGAGCTGCAAGGGTATGTGTAATCTGCAAAGAAGATAATCTGTCTGTGGATGGTTGTAATGTGGCATCATATTTAGTCTTAGATGTAATATATAAGCAGATTTTATGTCTTAAAAGGATAACTAGATATAACAGTAAGAAACTTTTGTATGAATTCATTGGTTGTCTTCATTTTCTTCAAAGCCTTGTGTAACTTATAAGAAGAATTTTTTTTCTAAATTGTAAAATGTAACAAAAATACAAAGAAGTGCATAAAACCTAAATGTAGAGCTTAAAGAATCACTGTAGAAAGGACACCCACCTAACTTATACCCAGGTCAAGGCAACATAACCTCCCTTCCTGATCAAACATTTCCTACCTCCCTTGCAACCTCTGTGGTAAGTATTGTCTGACATCTGTTGTTTTTCTCTTCCTTGCTCTTTTTTTTTGTTTGTTTTTTTGGGTTTTTTTGAGACAGAGTTTTACTCTATTGCCTGGGCTAGAGTGCCCTGGCGTCAGCCTCGCTCACAGCAACCTCAAACTCCTGGGGCTCAAGCAAGCCTCAGCCTCCCGAGTAGCTGGGACTACAGGCATGCGCCACCATGCCCAGCTAATTATGTATGTATGTATGTATATATCTGTCTATCTATATTTAATTGTACAGCTCATTTCTTTCTATTTTTTTAGTAGAGATGGGGTCTCGCTCTTGCTTAGGCTGATCTCGAACTCCTGACCTCGAGCGATCCACCCGCCTCGGCCTCCCAGAGTGCTAGTCTTCCTTGTTCTTTATAGTTTCACTACCCATTAAGTTTGTTTGCTCTTGAACTTCATGTAAATAAATTAAGTATCTATTCTATTGTATCTGGCTGCTTTTGCTGAACAGTTATATCTTTAGGATCCATTCATGTTGTTGCATGTTTGCAGTCATTCATTTTCATAGTTGCAAGATATTCCATGGTGTAGCATTTTTGTTATTTCTAGTGTTTTGCTATTACCACCAACATTGCCAATAGAAACATTCTTATACAATTGTCTTAGTGTATACAAGCATGTGTTCTTGTGGGGCATATACTTAAGTGTAGAATCTCTGGATTATAGATTACTTTATTTATTTATTTATTTATTTATTTATTTATTTATTTATGAGACAGACTCTCACTCTGTTGCCCGGGCTAGACTGAGTGCCGTGGCGTCAGCCTTGCTCACAGCAACCTCAAACTCCTGGGCTCAAGCGATCCTCCTGCCTCAGCCTCCCGAGTAGCTGGGACTACAGGCATGTGCCACCATGCCCGGCTAATTTTTTCTATATATTTTTAGTTGGCCAATTAATTGCTTTCTATTTATAGTAGAGACGGGGTCTCACTCTTGCTCAGGCTGGTTTCGAACTCCTGAGCTCGAGCGATCCGCCCGCCTCGGCCTCCCAGAGAGCTAGGATTACAGGCGTGAGCCACCGCGCCCGGCCCTAGATTACTTAATTTAAACTCTACTAGATATTGTCAAAGTATTTCACTATAGTCTCTCACCAGCAGTGTATGAGGTTTGACCTTGTTTCACATCCTCACTAACATTTGATATTGTCAGACTTTAAAATTTTTGTTAATATGATATATATGTAATATTATTTTACTGTGGCTTATATTTTCATGAGCATCTTTTTATGTGTTACTGGTCATTTGGTTCTGATTTCTTTTTGTGAAGGGCTTTTTTTTTTTTTGAGACAGTCTTACTCTGTCGCCCTGGTAGAGTGCAGTGGCGTCGTCATAGCTCACTGGAACCTCATAGCTCACTGCAACCTCTAACTCCTGGGCTCAAGTGATCCTCCTGCCTCGGCCTCTCAGTAGCTGAGACTACAGGTGCATGCCACGAAGTCTGGCTAATTTTTCTATGTTTGGTAGAGATGGGGTCTTGCTCTTGCTCAGGCTGGTCTCAAACTCCTGAGTTCAAGCCATCCTCCTGCCTTGGCCTCCCAGAGTGCTAGTATTACAGGCTTGAGCCACTGCGCTGGGCTGTGGAGGGCTTCTTTATTATCTCTTTGCCTATTCTATTGAATTGTTTGTATTTCTTTCATTGATTTGTAGGGGTTCTGTATATAGTCTCTGTATTTGGGCCTTTTGTGGGTTATACTGTATGTATTACAACTATCTTATCTTATTCTTTGGCTTACATATCCACTCTTGTTGACTTTCAGTGAATAGAAATTATTAATTTTAATGTAGTCATATTAATCATTTGCTTCATGATTAATATTTTTGGTGTTTAATCAGTCTTTCTTGACTCCAGTGACTCTATAATCTTCTGGAAACTTAATTTTCTTATTATTTTTAAGTCTTATCTACCTGGTGTTGCTTTTTGCTGTGAGGTAGGGGTTGCATATGTGGTTGTGGTTGAAGTATACGAAGAAAATCCAGCCTCACACAGATAAGTAGTTGCAGGAGGAGAATCTTATTAGCCTTTTTAGATAATTGTGCATGTTTTTCTTTGCTGTCATGGCAAAGAAACTACCATCGAGTGGTAGTTTCTTGATGGTTTGTTGCAACATCGAATCTGAAACCATATCAGGGAACAGTTTTGCTTTGTTAAATTAAAATCCATTTACCTCTCTTTCACTTGGAATGGATCTTTTAATCATGCATTATTTTGCAACATTATGCATTGGTCAGTTGGAAAATATTGGTTTACTGAGTTATGTTATAGCTTTTCCAAATACTGACACACTTCATTGTATAATATCAAAAAAACATTCTTTATTAGCATCGCTGAACTAATCAGGAAAGTCTCTGTGAATTGGGAAGTAGTCAATCCTGTGGTAGCAGAAACAAGTTTTCCAAAATTCTAGTTTTTGCGTGCAGTTTAAATTTTATCATTGGCAACAAATACTCTGTTTTCTTTGAAGTGACAGGCTCACTTGGTTCATTTTTGAGAAAATGCCTGCCAAAGACCCATGTGTGAATAACCATAGTTTGTCAGTCTTTTAAGTGAAAAATGATGTTCCATAAAAACAAGCCAGTTCAGCTTACAATTCAAACAATTGCACAAGTGCTTTTCTTGTAGACAGCCATAGCATTTGGGTATGTGACAGAAATTCTTTGTGTGAACTTCTCATCTTGTAACAAACTTTTTTTTTTTTTAAAGAGACAGGGTCTTGCTTTGTTGCCCAGGCTGGAGTACAGTGACACAATCATAGTTTACTGCAACCTTGAACTCTTGGTCTTAAGTGATCCTCCCACCTCAGCCTCTCAAGTAGGTGGGACTACAGGTGTGCACCACAATGCCCAGCTAATTTTAAAAATTTTTTGTAGAGATGGGGTCTCACTGTATTGCCCAGGCTAGTCTCGAACCCCTGGCCTCAAGTGATCCTCCTGCCTTGGCCTCCCAAAGTTCTGGGATTACAGGCATGAACCACCACGCCTGGCCTTCATCACATAGACTTAAAAGGATGTGTTCTTAAAAAAAAAATGTTCTCAGGGCTCAGGATTTAATAAAATTAATAATAGCTTTTTAAATAACTTTTTCATTGTGGTAAAAAAACTTAACATATACCTTCTTAACAATTTTAATTGAACAGTACAGGATTGTTAACTCTAAACACAATGTTATACAGCAGTTCTCTAGATCTTTTTCAAATTTCATGGCTGAAACTTTATACCCATTAAATAGCAACTCCCCATTTCCCCTCCTCCACAGCCTCTGACAAGCACCATGCTACTTTTTGCTTCGGTGACTACTTTAGTTACTTCATGTAAGTGGAATCACGTGGTGTTTGTCCTTCTGCAATTGGCTTATTTCACTTAGCATACTGTCCTCAAGGTTCAGCCATGTTGTAGCACATGAAAGGATTTCCTTCATTTTTGTGGCTGGATAATGTTGCATTTCTCATATATATACATTTTCTTTATTCATTCTTTTGTCGATGGACATTAGTTTGTTTCTGCCTCTTGGCTGTTGTGAATAATGCTATAATGAACATGGAGTACAGATAATCTCTTTGAAATTCTGATTAGAATTCTTTTGGATAAATACCCAGAAGGGGGATTCCTGGATCATATGGTAGTTACATGTTTAATTTTTTGAGGAATCTCCATGCTGTTTTCCATAGTGGCTACATCATTTTACATTCCTACCAACAGTGCACAGAAGTTCAATTTCTCCACATTCTCTCCAACACTTTGTTTATTTTTTTAAATTAATGATCATCCTGACAGGTGTGAGGTGATATTGTGGTTTTGCTTTGCATTTCTCTGATGATGAGTGATCTTGAGCACCTTTCATATGGCTTGTTAGCCATTTGTATGTTATCTTTGGGTAAATGTCTATTCAATTCCTTTGCCCATTTTTGTTTTTTTTTTTTTTTTTTAGAGACGGGGTCTCGCTCTTGGTCAGGCTGGTTTCGAACTCCTGACCTTGAGCTATCCACCCGCCTCGGCCTCCCAGAGTGCTAGGATTACAGGCGTGAGCCACCGCGCCCGGCCCTTTGCCCATTTTTGATCATGTTGTTTATTTTTTGCTGTTGAGTTGTTGGTTTTCCTTATAAGTTTTGGGTTTTAACCCCATGCCAGATAAATATTTCCTTTATTCTATTGGTTGCTCTTTCACTCTGTTGATTGTTTCCTTTGCTGTGCTTCCTTTGCTGTTCTAGTTTGATGTAGCCCCACTTGTCTATTTCTGCTTTTGTTTCCTGTGCTTTTGGTGTCATATTCAAGAAATCATTGCCAAGACTGATGTCATGAAGTTTTCCCCCTAATTTTTCTTCTAGTTTTACAGTTTCAGGTCTTATGTTTATGTCTTTAGTGCATTTTGAGTTTATTTTTGTGTATGGTGTAAGATAAGAGTTCAGTTTCATTCTTTGACATGTGAATATCCAGTTTTCCCAGCACCGCTGTTGAAGAGACCATCATTTCCCTATTGTGTATTCTTGGCTCCCTTGTCAAAGATCAGTTGGGTTTACTTCTGGGCTCTCTATTCCATCCTATTGGTCAACATGTCTGTCTTTATGTCAATACAATACTGTTTTGATTAGTGTAGCTTTGTAATATATTTTGAAATTGGGAAGTGTAAGGCCTCCAGTTTTCTAATTTCTCAAGATTGTTTTGGCTACTCAGGGTGGTTTCATATGTATTTTAGGATTGTTTTTTATATTTTTGAAAAATAAATGCCATTGGGATTTCAATAGGGATAGCATGGGAATCTGTAGATCACTTTGGGTAGTATGAAAATTTTAACAATATTAAGACTTCCAATCCATGTACATAGGATACCTTTCCATTTTGGGGGTTTTAATTTCTTTTAGGAACATTCTGTAGTTTTCAGGGTACAGGTCTTTTGCCTCTTTGGTGATGTTTATTCCTAAGTACTTTCTTCTTTTTGATGCTGTTGTAAATGGGATTGTTTTTTTACTTTCCCTTTTGGATTGTTCATTTTTGGTGCACAGAAGCACAACTGAATTTTGCGTGTTGATTTTGTATCCTGTAGCTTTACTGAATTTATTAGTTCCAACAGTTTATTTTTTTTTTGGGGGTGGGGTGGGATCTTTAGTGTTTTCTACATAGAAGATCATGCCATCTGTGAACAGAGATAATTTTATTTTTTCCTTTCTGATTTGGAGGCCTTTTATTTCCTTTTTTTGCCTAATTGCTCTGTCTGGGACTTCCAATACTATGATCAATAAAAGTGGCAAAAGTATGCATCTGTTCCTGATCTAAGAGGAAAAGGTTTTAGTTTTTCACCATTGAGTATGATGTTATAAGTGAGCTTTTTATATATGGCCTTTATTATGCTGAGGTAATTTCCTTCTATTACTAGTTCATTGAGTTTTTTTTTTTTATCATGAAATAGTGTTGAATTTTGTCAAAAGCTTTTTCTGCATCTATTGAGGTGATTATATACTTTTTATCCTTTGTTCTGTTAATGTGGTATATCATATTGATGAATTTTCATATGTTGAACAATCCTGCATCCCAGGGATATATCACACTTGGTCATGGTGTATGATCCTTTTGATATACTGTTGAATTCAATTTTCTAGTGTTTTGTTGAGGATTTTTGCATCTATATACATCAAAGATATTGGTCTGTAATTTTCTTGTAATGTCTTTCTGGCTTTGGTATCCTAGTAATGCTGGCCTCATAAAATAAGTTTGGAAGTATTCTGTCCTCTTCAGTTTTGGGGAAGAGTTTGAAAGGATTGGCATTAATTCTTCTTTAAATGTTAGGTAAAATTTACCAGTGAAGCCATCTTGGTCCTGGGCTTTGCTTTGTTGGTAGGTTTTTGATTGCTGATTAAATCTTACTAGTTATAGGTCTGTTCAGATTTTCTTTTTTTTCCTTTTCTTTTTTTATGTTTTCTTTCTTGCTTGCTTGCTTTCTTTTCTTTCTTTCTTTTTTTTTTTTTTTTT
>VBSM01000656.1:2845160-2861469 GCA_008086735.1 Cheirogaleus medius | reverse complement strand
CTCGGCCTCCCAAAGTGCTAGGATTACAGGCGTGAGCCACCACGCCCGGCCAAGTTCTCTTTTCTTTTGATTCTCAGTGTTGATAGTAGAACATGTAGAGGACAATTTTTATTATTTCACTAAAACCGGTGCCTCTCTTTATAGCACTTTCTAAATTATCAGTTGACTTTAAAAATAGGTTAATAGTATGTAATCAGTCAGTTAAAGTAATAATCCTGAGATCAACCTTGTTTGTAATCCTACCCATCCTAGCCGAAATTTTTGATGCTTGGCATTTAGTGCTAATTGTTTTATATCCTCCACACCCCAGTTCAACATTTTCTCAGTAATTAACTGAAACTTGAAGTCTCAGTTTTTAAATATTTCAGTAGGACGAAAATGACTAGAATTATAATTCAAAATAGGATATTAAAAATATCTTTTAATATTGTCTTTTCACAGGGGTGGTGGCCAGGTAGCTTGGCTAGAACATGGTAGTTTGACCAAGGTGCTAAGGTGTTAAGGGTTTGGTCGTTAGGAGTATTAGGATCTTTAGAGTTAGAAGAGCTCTTTGTTGTCTCCCAGTCAACTTTCCACTTAAGGAAAGAATCCCTTTTTAAGCATCTCCAACAAGTTATCGTTTAAACTTTGCTTGAATATTTCCGTCTTTGAGAACAATATTTTATGAAACTTTGTTGCTTCTGGTGCCACAGCGGGTAGCTTCTATGCAATCGACTTAGCATTTTATGGACATGTTTTAGGTCACAGGGTCATTCTCCAGTTTCAGGAGAAATTAAAGCATTCCTTGTGCATATGAAGGATATCTCATGTTACCACAGCTCTAAATTTTTCCAAATTCAAGCATTTTAAAATTAGTGTGTTTTTTTTGTTTTTTTTTTGAGACAGAGTCTCGCTCCGTCACCTGGGCTAGAGTGCTGTGGTGTCAGCCTAGCTCACAGCAACCTCAAACTCCTGGGCTCAAGCAATCTTTCTGCCTCAGCCTCCCGAGTAGCTGGGACTACAGGCATGCGCCACCATGCCTGGCTAATTTATATGTATATTTAGTTGGCCAATTAATTTCTTTCTATTTTTAGTAGAGATGGGGTCTCGCTCTTGCTCAGGCTGGTTTTGAACTCCTGACCTTGAGCGATCCACCCGCCTTGGCCTCCCAGAGTGCTAGGATTACAGGCGTGAACCACCACGCCCAGCCTATATGTATATTTTTTGAGACAGGGTCTCACTCTGTTGCCCCGGCTAGAATGCCGTGGCGTCAGCCTAGCTCACAGCAACCTCAAACTCCTGGGCTCCAGCGATCCTCCTGCCTCAGCCTCCCATGCCGGCTAATTTTTTCTATGTATTTTTAGTTGTCTAGGTAATTTCTTTCTATTTTTTAATAGAGACGGGGTCTTGCTTTAGTAGAGGCTGGTCTCAAACTCCTGACTTCAAGTGATCCTCCAGCCTCGGTCTCCCAGAGTGCTAGGATTACAGGCATGAGCCACTGCACCCGGCCAAAATTAGCTAGTTTTAAAGAAAATAAGTATCTTATTTTAGTGCTAGAGTCTAAAATAATCAGACTTTCATCTGTTTTTCTTCATCATTATAGATATTGAGACAAATTGTTTAGAAGAAAAAAGCAAGAGAGACTATTTTACACAGTTGGTATTAGCATGTTTGGTAAGTTTTAAAAAATACTTTCTCTTTTTAAAATTTGTATTGAGCAGTTGCAATCACAGTTAAGTTAATGGAAGAGGATATTGACATTCAGTTGACTGTTCATTATCAGGTGAGATTTGGGTTTTGAAATGTAATGTTTTCTGAAATTAAACATGCTATTTCTATGAAATAAGCATGTTGTCTATCATCACTTAAATTATCTATACTTATGAAACCTTTGGTGATATTCTTGACTTCATAATTTCCTGAGAAAAAGGTAAACATCTATAAAGTAAGTAGAAATGATTATAGACAGGTTTTAAACTGAAATTTTTTTCATGAATTCTTTATTAGGCAAAGGAGAGCAAGAATGGAGGTCGTTTAAAAATACTAAATTCTAGAACCTATCATAATCATTGCCTAGTAAACCATTACGTTCATAAATTTAGAACCAAGGAAAAATTCCATTACTCAAACCTGGAAGAAGATCCTTGTCTTTGCTGTACCAGATTTTGACTTGTAGTAGAAACTAAAGAAGGCCGAAGTGCTATATTAAGTGAAAATTCAGTTAAGACAGACTCAGTTTTAATGAGAATTTCATCTGTACGTCTTGTCATTTGTAGGCTGTATACCACATGCCTGTAATATTTTAGTGAATTTTTTAAAGGAGCTGTTTATTACATATTCCAATATTTAGAGTCATTTTTGTTAAAGTTTAAGCCTTTTTATAAATTGTAAGTTGATATATATTGAATGTGATTTTTGTATTATTTGGGAAAAATTGTAGATGTGTAGTTGAAATGCTATAAATGACCTTTAATATTTTTTAATACAGTATTTAGTTTCAGACACAGTTCTAAAGGAACGCCTGGATCCAGAAACACTGGAATCATTAGGGCTTATTAAACAATCACAACAATTCAATCAAAAGTCAGTGAAAATCAAGACAAAACTCTTGTAAGTACACGTATCTTATGTTGCAGATCAAGTAGTTGAGTATGTTTTTTTAGTTCTTATTTTGAATACTAGCAGTTTTTAAAGGCACGTTGAAAATTTTGTTTGCGCTGTTAGTATGTCTTGTGTTTTTTGCCTTCTAAAAGTAGCCTAAGATCGAGTCATCAGTGAGTTTTACCTGTGTAAAACCAATGTTAATTTTGGCTATATTTGAAATTAAAATAATATTTAATGTTTTTATTGTTAGCAATAAAATAATTTATGACTATAGCTATACTCAGGGCATATTCTTAGTGATGAAAATCATGGTATATAATTGTTCCTTTTCTTGTGTTACTGATTTTCCCTATGTAATTAACATTGGGGTTCTCATATGAACCACTGTTATTTTCTACCCTGAAAGATACACAAAGAGGTAAACTTTGAACAGCTATTCTTATTATTGTTGTAAATTAGAGATAAGACAATTCAATGACAAGAATATAGTACTCTGTGAAAGTTTAGTTGAAATTAATTTTATCCCCTTAATGATATTTATCTGATTTCAGTTATAAGCAGCAAAAATTCAATTTATTAAGAGAAGAGAATGAAGGCTATGCCAAGCTGATTGCTGAATTGGGTCAAGATTTATCTGGCAATATTACTAGTGATTTAATCTTAGAAAATATCAAATCTTTAATAGGTAAGATATATCTATATACCATATGTTATTAAGATAAGTTTTTTTAACTGTTGGAGAATATAGACAAAATGAGCATGTTCAATATGATTTTTTTCAATTAAGAAATGAGAGAAGTGACTAGTTTGTGCTTTTAGTATTTTACCGGTAATTATAAAATTTAGCATGATATTTATGATAAATCTTTCTGTTACATTATGTAACTGTTATAGTAGGTCCTGCTCTCGTATTTCTATATTTATTTTTACATATTTAATTTTAAATATTTCTTAATCATTTTATGGAAAGCAGAAAATAAGCAAATGTGAAAACTTTAAATCTTCAGTGAACTTTTGAAACATGAAGATGTATAATTCTTTTGAATTTGATTTTAAAATACTTTAGAAGGGACTTTGATACACATCTTATTTTATCTTTACAATAGCCTCTTAAAGTAAATACAGCAGATGATGCAAAAGTGTTACAGATAAGGAAAATGTTTTCTCACTATCTTTTAAATAGAATTTCTGTAGCATTCTTTTTTCCTTTTTCTTTTTATTTGCATTGAACATTTAGAGGAAGTGGTTGACTTCTATAGAAAGGGAGAATGAGTGCTAGAAAAATAGGATAATCCTGATTTCCCAAGGGTAGAAATAATTTTTGCTATTATTTGTTTGGTGTTATGCTATCTTAGGAAGATTTTGCCACACCAAGATGTCTTAGGTTTTGAGATCTGCCAGAGAAGTCATATTTCCTGCCTTACTAGTTATATCTTAGGGGATGCTTATCCTCAGCTTCTCTGTTCTGTTTTTGAAGTTTGTATATGACTAAAAAAGAGAGAGGAGATGTCCCAATCCTTATCCCCTTCCTCTAATGATTTGTGTAGGAACCCAAATAAAACTATATTTATCACAATCATCTTTGTTCTTACCAACAAGCAAAGGTAGCTTTTAGTTTATATATACCCTTTTCTTTGAAGTTAGTCTAGTTTTGGCAGCTGATCTATTTTCTTTGCTACATCTTCCTGTTGTTAATTTAACATCAAGACAGGTGGTCCCCTAGGGCCGTGGGACTCTTATCTGTGTGGCAGTGACCCACTTTAAAAAACCCTCCTGTAGGGGTTCCTTTCTCTTCTTTCCAGAGTAGGCTCTATATTTTTCCTGAAGTGTTTTTTTGATCTAGCTTGAGAAGCTTTCAGTACTGCTTTGTTATAAGTTTGTCTTTTCTTGTGTCCTGTCATGTACTTGCTTAAGATAGTATTCCCCGCATAAAAATTGTCTGCTACGTAAGCTCCTCAGTTGCTTTTTTTCTTTATCTCCTTTTTTTGTTGACATCTCTATTTCTTCTAGTTTTTTGTCTTTATGAGTTTATGCTTTTTCATTCTTTTTTATTTTGGGAGCATTTCAAAGAGGGGTTTTGTTGAAGGTGTGCTTTTATCTAACTAGAAAATGTACACTATTTTTCTTGAACTTTGCTCTCATAGAGAATAGGTTATATTACTGTTTCGGAAGAACAATGTGACAGAACTGCAAGCTCATGGCACACATTCCATGAGTATAAACAATTTTATTTCTTGGGCTCAACCTCTATTTTAACCCATCAAGCATACAATGAAGGCATGCTAGGCCAGAAGCATTCAAATATCACCTTGTCAGTGAAGGTTTCCCTGGCCACCCCTGTCAGTACTCCCTATTGTTCCCTGGTTATTTTTCTTTTTAGCACTTATCATTATACAATGTGCTATATGTTCCCTACCTCCATGTAAGCTCCATGAGGACAGGGGTTTTTGTCTGTTTAGTACCTTATCTTTAATGCCTGGTATGTGGGTGCTAAATAAACACTGGGTGAAAAATGAGTGAATTTTTTCCCCTTTCTTATATTGTTTATAGTGATTCTTAGCTTCTTTTCCCTAACAATGGAGAATTTTAGAAAGTTCATCTCCCTGGCTTAGTGTTTGATTCTCTCTGGCTAGATGACTCCCCCTCTCCCCTCCCAGTTGTCTGAGAAAAGAACTTTTCACTGATGTGAAAATTGAGGTTAAGACTTCAATAAGTATTCCTTCAGTGTTAGCATTTATTGGATTCCCTCTTAGTATAAACTCTATCCAGGCCTTGTCTCATCTGGCCAGAAAAGCTCACTGAGACAGGCCAGGCACGGTGGCCCACGCCTGTAATCCTAGCACTCTGGGAGGCCGAGTCTGGAGGATCGTTTGAGCTCAGAAGTTCAAGACCAGCCTGAGCAAGAGCGAGACCCCATCTCTACTAAAAATAGAAAGAAATTAGCTGGACAACTAAAGATATATAGAAAAAATTAGCTGGGCATGGTGGCACATGCCTGTAGTCCCAGCTACTCGGGAGGCTGAGGCAGGAGGATCGCTTGAGCCCAGAGTTTGAGGTTGCTATGAGCTAGGCAGATGCCACGGCACTCTAGCCTGGGCAACAGAGTGAGACTCTGTCTCAAAAAAAAAAAAGAAAAGCTCACTGAGAGACAGCATCCTACTTTTCATGATCTCTTTGGATGAGTTTATCTGTGTTTATTCCTATTGTTTTCTTTTTAGGAACAATGTAGACAGGTGATACCTCATATAAAAATATCTCAGGCCTAATCTCCTAACCAGCCATTGTCAGAAACTGATATCTCATTTGGGAGGTATGCATTTTAGGTACACTTAGGTTCAGGGTACTTGGACTGATCAGGAGAAATCCTTATCATCCTTTAGTTAAAAGGTAGATATTTGCTCCCTAAAAGATTCTGGTGGTCAAAATGCTTATATCCTGTCGGATAGCCTGGGGCTATTTTATTTATTGCTTGAGAAAGCAAGGAAGCAGAACCATTGTGAATCTACATGGTGGTCTGTTCTCAACTCTGACACTAAATTTGAACAACTTATTAAATAGGAATTAATAATGATTAGTACACTCTTGAGCCTGCTAAGTCATAGACCCCATAAAAGTGGTCCTTGATTCAAGATGGTGAAAAGTATCTTTTAGAATTTAGAGGAAAGGATATCAGAGGTGGACTCCCTTGATTGCTGAACTAAACTGTAAGCATTCTACATTTCTGTATGCCCTTTGAAAAATCAAAACATCATGCAGTACACCATTTATATATAATTTTAAAAAAGTGATTACTAGGTGTTCTTTCTTTTCCTTTCTTCTAAATCAGTGGTCAGCAAATGCTTTCTGTAAAGGGTGAGATAGTAAATATTTTTTGGCTTTGTGGACCATATGGTTTCTGTTGCAGCTACTCAGCTCTGCCATTGTAGTGTGAAAGCAGTCATAGATAGTACATAAATAAATGTATGACTGTGTTCCAGTAAAACTTCATTTACAAAAACAGACAGCTGAATGGATTTAACCCACAGGCCATGGTTTGCTGATCCTTGCTCTAGATCAAAAGTTCTGGTGAAAAACTAATCATGGAGCCAGTTTACTTGAGCTTGGATTTAGAGAATGAAAATGATTCTTCTGGTTTTGAGTTTTAGTGGTGCAGTATCTTTGTGGCCTAGGCTCTAACCTCCTTACTGTCTCTCTGAGAATCAGAGCTCTTTTAATCAAACCTCAGGACCTTCATTTGTTGCCTGGTGTCCAAGGTTATACATTTGGCTGGGGGGAGGGTAGGGTAATTAGGGAGGGTCTTTGCTCCTTCAATCTCACAAGTCCTCTTGGTTGCTTGTCAAATGACCAGAGAAACATTAAAGACAAAATGAAACCCTAAGCCAAATTATTTTTATTTTTGGACAGATTATAGAAAATTTAACCCCTTTAGCTATAGTATTTTAAGTATACTTAGTATTTTATCTTTGGATCAATCTAAATATACGGTCCATTTAGCTTAGATGCATCTCGTTGTGTCAGCTTTCTCCTATCTCGTTGAAAAGGAAGCCAGTTGGTTGCCTCTTTTACCTAAATTTTTGCTGTATTGAAGTTTCTTGACTATACATTAGAAGTTTTTTTCCTCTACTTTGAGAAAAAAAAGAGCAATTTGTGTGCTCAAGCGTAAGTTTTTTTCCAATCATACTTTTATTTTGTTAGGTGCATTTTTCTGCATCTTGGCTCATTGGTTCTTGCCTGGACATGTGCAGTTTTTTTTACAAATAGTATTTTTTTTTTTTTGAGACAGGGTCTCTCATCCAGGCTGGAGTGCAGTGGTGCTATCATAGTTCACTGTAACCTTGAATTCCTGGGCTCAAGTGATCATTCCACCTCAGCCTCATGAGTGGCTAGGACCACACCTGGCTAAGTTTTAAAATTTTTTATAGAGATGGGGTCTCACTATGTTTCCCAGGCTGGTCTTGAACTCTGGGGCTCAGGTGATCCTCCTGCCTCACAGCATCCCAAAGTGCTGGGATTATAGGTGTGAGCCACCATGCCTGGCCTGCACATGCTATTTCTTAGAGATAGTCTAGCATAGATTTTTATTAGCCTGCTTTTGAAGGAATTATTTCTATATGCCAGATCATTTTCTTTTGTTAAAAACATAGTTTTTCTTTGTCTCCTTAAGGTCCATTCTGTCAGGAACATCATGATTGAGGCTATAATTTTGTTTTCTTGTCTCAAATGTATAGGCTGGACATCTCTCCCAGTCATGTTTACAATATTATCCTGGTCGTTTATTTTCCTGATAAGAATTTCAATTCGACCTTATTTCTACACTAGCCAATGTCAGTTTAATCATTTCTTGCCTCTAGTTGCAATCACTGTAACATATTGGCCATCTTGTCCATCTTTGGACAAACTCCAGTTGCTTTTTAGTGCATTTCTTCAGAGATGTATCATTCAAAAGGTATGAACTTTCCTCAAGATTAGGGGAAACATTTTTATTAATCTTTGTATCACAAGCACCTGGCACATAGTAGGTAGTTATTTAATATTTATTTAAATGAAGGGATGAATCTGTGGCCATTATAGCGCTGCAGTTTCTTTATTTTTCCACTCATTCCCTTCTAGTATGGTTCCCTGTTTGTTCCTCAAAAGACATTGTGTATGTGTGTGCATACGTTCCTTTAATGTAACTGGTGGTAGAAGTAGGGAGCTAGGCTTATGATCTCTGTCAAGATCACATAACTATCAATGCTTGGGCTGGACAGAAGCTTTTCTAAGATGCCTTGAATACAAGAGTACTTACGTTCTACCACAGCTGCCAGTAGGAACAAAAAACCTTGGACATTCAAGCTTACTGATTATTACTAGAGTCTCACTGTATATGAAATACCTTAACTGTTATTTAAAACTCTAAGGTTTTAATAATTTTCTAAACCTTTAGTTTAGCTACTTTTTCCATCTTATGGATGGAATTGATTGGACTAACTTATGGCACCTGAGATATTTAATAGAAAACTCATAAGCCACTTTTTCTTTTGTGAAAGATGCAAAGGTTGGTATCTGTTATAAATAAATGTGCATACCTCAGATTACTGCCTTAAATTGCACCTAGAAAGAAATGGATACTTGACAGTACAGATCACTAATACAATAGCCTTGATGGAGTAATACTGTTAAATAAAACACAGTGTCACTGGTTCATATTTCAGCACATTGAAAATGTAAACTTCAAAGTAATGTGAATGAAGCACTTAAAAGATTTCCACCTTACATGTTGCCCTTCTAGTCCTTATTCACAAGTGTTGTATATTTAGCCTAATGGGTAATTATAAGCCAGCCAGTTTTTCAAAATTACAATTTTTCAAAGTTCAGTGTTTTTTTGTCTTCTGTGATAGAATTGAGTGTTGTTCATTTTTATTTAGTGGTTTAATTTTTATATTTAGTAAATGTAGGAGAAGTTATATAATTGGAGAATTTGCTAGATCTTGTGTAATCTATTGTTACTGTTATAGCAGTTTGGGGGCATTTTTCCAGCTTTATTTAGGCTTAATTGACCTATAATAAACTGCACAGATTTAAAGTGTATAATTTGAGTTTTAACAGATGTATATATCTGCAAAAACATTAGCACAAGCTAGATAATGCATATTCCTATTACTCCCCCTCAAATTTCTTCTTGTTCCTTTGAATTTATCCTTTCTCACTCCCCCTTTCACTCTCTCTGGGCAGCCACTGATCTGCTTTCTATCACTATAGATTAGTTTACTTTTTCTAGAATTTATCTAAAAATGGAATCATGTAGTACGAACTTTTTTTTTTTTTGGGTCTGGCTTATTTATTTCAGTGTAATTATTTTGTGATTCTTCCATATAAGTGCCTGTATCAATAGTTCTTCCCTTTTTATTGCCGAGTAATATTCCACTGTATATGCTACAGTTATCTTATGCTGTAATTTGCTTATCCATTTACATGTTGATGGACATTTGGGGAGTGTTTCCTAGTACAAATAAAGCTGCTATGAACATTTGTGTACAAGTTTTTATATTAACAAAGACATATATTTCTCTTGGGTAAATACCTAGGAATGGAATGGCTGGGTCATATGGTAGGTATAAATTTAACTTTTTTACAAAGTGGTTGTACCATTTTACATTCCCACCAGCAGCATTTAAAGATTTTAATTGCTATTTTGGAGTCATTTTTACATTGATAGGCCATACTTTTTGGAGCTACAGGGGGAGGCAAAATATTTAGAAGTTTTCTTCCCAGGACTTTAGGAAAACATCTTTTTGGAGAATTTATGAAAATTTGGCACTCTTTTAAGTAAGACATGATCACTGCTCTCGTCCTTCTTTTCCTTAGTGTGAGAAATGGAAGAAAATGTGTGATTAAATTTGGATTTCATAAAAAGAGGGAAAAAATACTTGTTATTTGGAAGATTTGGTTTTCTAAGTGATTGCTAAGGTACTATGAAACAGACATTAGTTTTAGAGCTAATATATTAATAAGTGTGGAGTTACTGGAAGTAACAGGAGATCTTCTCTTACAGAAAGGTTGGGTCAGGAATAAGGAATAGACTATATAAGAATTTTCTTGGAAAAATCCCCTAAATCATCCATAAGGTACAAGTGTTTAGACATAACTTAGTAAGTTCAACACAGTTCTTTTTTCCTGCAATATTAGAAGAAATCGGTGTTTATTTGCTGGTCCATGAAGTGGTTAGCTTGTATTTAGGGGCTGTGTCTAATGAAGAATATATAATTTAAACTATCAGAATCCCATTCAGCTTGATGAAAGACATATGGGAACTGACATAAACTGAGAGAACAGCAGATTCATATCTCATGTTCATTCTGGGTCATTTTTTTTTTAATTTTTAAGACTAGTCTTGTGCTGTAGTGAGATGGGGGAAAGAGTAGAATGAGGAGTTTGATATATAACTGACTATTAACCATCAATTGAGGTAACTCATTACCTTTGAACCAGCCCATCAGCATATGTTTTATTGAGAGGCATGGTGTGTAGAATTGCCTATATCATTTAAATTATTTCTCTCTCTCTCCCTCTCTCTCCCTCTCTCCCTCTCTCTCTCTCTCTCTCTCTCTCCCCCTCTCTCCCTCTCTCCCTCTCTCCCTCCCTCTCTCCCTCTCTCCCTCCCTCTCTCTCTCTCTCTCCCCCTCCCCCTCTCCCTCCCTCCCCCCCCCTCTTTTTTTTCTGCGTGCAAATGGTTGAATTCTCATAACCTAGGCTAGGCATGATGGCTCACGCCTATAATCCCAGCACTTTGGGAGGCCAAAGGGGAGAATTGCTTGAGGCCAGGAATTTGAGACCAGCCTAGGTAACATAGTGAGATCCTATCTTTACAAAAGATTTAAAAAAGAATTATCTAGGCATGGTGGTGTACACCTGTAGTCCTACCTGCTCAGGAGGCTGAGGTGGGAGGATCGCTTGAGGCCAGGAGTTCAAAGTTGCAGTGAGCTATGATCACACCACTGCATTCCAGCCTGGGTGACAGAATAAGACCCTGCCTCTAAAAGAAAAAGAATTCTCATAACTTAAATGTACATATGATGTAACTGCATTATAATATAATCATGGTAACAGCTGAAGCTGAATGCATATAGCGTTGTTAATATATTAAGAGTAGGGTGGCTGGTAGGGATATTTATTAAATTCATGTCCACCAACCCTTTTTAGTTCACCCTGGGAGATTAGCAAGGATAAGTAGCCATGAACACCTATTCAGTGCTTGTTTCCTTTCTTTTTTCTGTTCTACTTAGGCTGTTTCTTTTCTTCCTTCACTCTTTACTTCTGTCATCTCCACTTCCTTGTTATGTCCCCAACTTTTTTTAATATTCTTTGATCTGTTAGTATCAATAGTATACCACTTTTCCCTTTGGAATGCTGCTGAAAACATAGATATAAATCAGTGGTATAATTACGTTTTGTAGCTTTGTTGTATATATAAGATAAACTAAAAATTGATTCTGAAAATGATGTTCCACTTTCATGAACCCGAACTTTCAACTGTTTATCAACATTCCAAATACTTCTGCCTGAAACATTTAAAGAAACCTCTTTAGTTGCCTAACTTGTAAAATGCATTGTTTGATTTTCATATTTTGCTAAGAATATATGTCAATCTCTTTCAGTAGTCTGAATAATCAGGAACTAATGAGACAGTGTGGAATAGAAGAACATTTACTTGACTAAGGTCTCAGGTTCTGGGCTCCAGCCCTAGATCTGTCATTAACCTACTTTGTGATCCTGGGAAAATCACGTTTTCATCTCTAAAATGTGTAGAGTGGACTTTCTGGTCTTGAATGTTATGAATATTTCCCTCTGGGGAAGAGGGAAGCAAATTTGTAAAAGTTGTTTTTAAAAAACATTTTTATCTTGATATATAAGTTATCCCTGAAAGTTAATGGCTTTACTAGAAATGATGTATAATCACTTTTGAATTTGTGTATGTCTCATCTGTTGCAGGATGCTTTAATCTGGATCCCAATAGAGTTTTGGATGTCATTTTAGAAGTGTTTGAATGCAGGCCAGAACACGATGACTTCTTTATATCTTTATTAGAATCTTACATGAGTATGTGTGAACCGCAAACACTGTGTCATATTCTTGGGTTCAAATTCAAGTTTTACCAGGTAAAAAAAATGTGTATATATGCATATATAGAGGTTAATTTGTTAATTTTGTATTATATAATTTAATTTGAGTTTTATTTATAAATGATGGGTTTTAGCTCAGACATTCTAGCAGAGGAGATGGATGAATATATAGGTAACAATGCAATGTCATGTATACTATTAATATATTAGTAGCACGAATGGCATTATGTGAAAGCTTAGAGGACAGCATGATTAATTTTTGCCTTGGGAGAGGTAGAGTCAGGGAAGACTTTAGAGATGTAACCTTCTTTTAACCTGGTTCTTAAAGGATGAGTAGGAGTTCATTCAAGTTTTCTATGCAAGAGTAACCAACAGTGTGAGAGTGAATATGTGGCAGTGTGAATCTACATAACAGATTGAAGGAGTGGTCCGTAGTCTGGTGTGGCTGGATTGTAAGGTGGGAAAAGAAGGGATAGGAAATAAAGTTGGAAAAGTAGGTGTACTTTAGATTGTCACTGGCCTTAAGTACAGTGTTAAGAGTTAGAATTTTATTTTATAGATAATGGCTATGGGAATTTTTTATGGATGTGAATATATATTTGAGGCACAACTTATATCATTATTTGCTTAAACCACTACGATAGCTATCAAGCTAATCTGTGCCTCTGATTATTTCTCTTTCAATTCATCTTTTGTATTATTGCTGCTGTTGCTTTCTAAAAGAGTTCTAACTGAGGCACTTCACTGCTCAAAAGCCTTTGCTTGTAGGATGAAATCCAAACTTCTAAATGTGGCAGAAAAAGTTCTTCACAATCTGGTACTGTTCTTTCTCCAGCCTTATCTTTAGTCATTTTTCACTTATGTCTATTATTCTGGTCATATCAAATGACTAGCCATTTCCTGAACATAGGTATAGACATTGCTATGAAACTTCGTTCATGTAGTTCCTTATAATTGAAAAGCTATTCTTACCCAACTCTCTCATTTTTCTTTTCTTCATCTTGTGAACTCCTATTTATTCTTTAAGATCAAATGCCACTTGCTCTGTAAAGTCTTAGCTGATACTTTACCCATGCAGAGTTAGTCCCTTCTCAATCTGTATTCTCCAGAAACTTCTCACATTCAGTAAGTTTTGTTAGAATAAACTGTGTCTATCTCCTTAGCCAGATTGTGAGCCATATACAACAGGTTCTGTGCTTTACTAATTTCTGTGGATTAGTTTACTGCTTAGTCTATAGGCAATACTCACTAATTTTAAATGAGTGATCTATGTTTTAGGAAGATAATTCTCTTGATAGCATGGAGGATTTTAATGTAATAAGGCCTCCATTGTCCTTTTGGTATAGCTTTTCTAATTTATCTACTTGCCTGGGATAATCTAGTCACAAAAGTCTCATTCATTGAGTGCTTATGGTATCCTGTTGTTTTGCTAGGCACTGAGTTCTGGTGAAAAGGAGTGTCTATTCCTATATTCTTGGGGCTTGAGTTTAGGATAAGAGGATTCCTTTTAGGCTTCTCAAATGATATACTACCTACTGCTTCTGCTTATCTTTTATTTTCTATTTTCTGGATGTTCCAGAACTGCAGTCTCCAGCCCCTGGGCTGAGGACCAGTACTGGTCCATGGCCTGTTAGGAACCAGGCAACACAGCAGGAGGTGAGCAGCAGGCAAGCAAAGAAGCTTCATCTGTATTTACAACCACTCCCCATTGCTCGCCACCCCCCCACCCCAGTCTATGGAAAAATTGTCTTCCATGAAACTGGTTCCTGGTGCCAAAAAGGTTGGGGATCACTGCCCTGGAAGACAGAAGAGAAAGCAGATCAGAGTTTAAAAGCATATATCTTTTCGAGACCAAATGAGTTTTTGGGCGAGAACACCTTTGTTCAAAAATTAGCAATGGCAGCCGTCCTTTTCCTACCAATAGCCAGAGAGTCCACTCTCAGTATAGGGAAAGAGAAGTTCAAATATTCCATCAGATTTTAAGAGACACCATGCTTGCTTTGGGTTTGGGAACATGGCTTTGCTGAAGTGACAGGGTAGCTGAAATTTAATTTGGGCATAATTAAGATACAGACTAGGGCCTGCATGGTGGCTCATGCCTGTATTCTCAGCACTTTGGGAGACCGATGCAAGAAGATAGCTTGAGACCAGTAGTTCAAGACCAGCCTGTGCAACAAAGCAAGACTCCTGTGTCTTAAAAAAAAAGAAAGAGAGAAAGAAAAGAAAAAAAATTAGCTAGGCATAGTGGCATGTGCCTGTACCCTTAGCTACTCAGGAGACTGAGGCCAGAGGATCGCTTGAGCCCAGGAGTTGGAGGTTACAGCGAGCTATGATTGTACCACTGCACTCTAGCCTTGGTGACAGAGCAAGACTCTGTCTCAAAAATAAACAAAGAAAACAACCAAGATATAGATTAGGGCTCTGGAGATTGTATGTTTCAGAGCATGTGACAGTGAATAAATGATAACTTATTGTATGATATCAAGTTTTACTTGAATGTGAATTTTAGAATTAAAAATATTTTTATATGAAAACATTCCTGATAATGTAACATTTTTTGAGTTGAATTAAAATATACCTGGGGAAATTGAGAATAATCGAATAGGTTTGTTTTTTTTTGGTAGATAATGGGCATTTTTCATTCCCATCTTAGAAATACTTGATTTCAAAATAACCTGTTCTTGGATGGAGTAACCTTCTTGGTCTGTATAATGCCATTTCCTTGTTTCTATTGCCAGAGCTGTCTTGTCATTGTGGGAATCAGCAGTCTTAAGAGCCACTGAGGGTAGGGGAAGAAACATAAGAGATTTTTGATGATTTGTGGTCTAGGAGGTAAAGTAAAGGAAAGCTATGAAAATCAAGAACTGCTTAGGGGGAGATGTGACCTTGAGAGTTGGCTCCCAGTCATGTATGGTTGTGATATGTTTCATATTGTATCATATCTGATATCTTTTAAATGCTTCAGTAAGTTGTTGACAGTCTGGTCACTCCATTATACAATGGCATTTCCCTCTTTGTCAATAGCAGGTTATCCACAGATTGATACTTTGGTACCATGTGAATATCTAGTTTCTCATCTTTGCTTGAGCCAGCTCTTTCCTTAGCAGTTCCAATTTGTTGATTTACTAATTTTATCATGCCCCCTATATTTATTAGTTGTCATTTTTCTGTAAAGAAGAGTTGTACCTTATCATCTTGGCCTGTTTTGTTTCCTTGAAATATAGTTCCTACTGGAAAGGCAGGACAAATGATTAAAATTTTCCAATAATTACCAGATATTAGAGTAAGGAGTTTCTTTAGTAGCAACCTCCAGTGGTGACATGAGTGATGTGTGTATGTGTGTGAGAGAGAGAGAGAGAAAAAAAGAGTGTGGTGTGCGCATATTTGTGTTGACTTATGTTTTCAGTGATCGATCTGATTGGCAGCAGTGGATGTTGATGAGTTTCTGAATATGTTTGAAGGTAGAGCCAATAGTATTTGCCAATGGATTGGATGCAAAAAGTGAGAAAATAGAGTTAAGGACTATTTTGAAGTTGTTCAGGACTTAGCAGCTATTTTTTTTTTTTTTTTTGAAACAGAGTCTTGCTCTGTCATCCGGGCTAGAGTGCCACAGCATCAGCCTAGCTCACAGCAACCTCAAACTCCTTGGCTCAAGGGATCCTCCTGTGTAGCTGGAGCTACAGGCATGCACCACCATGCCCAGCTAATTTTTCTATTTTTAGTAGAGACGGGGTCTTGCTTTTGTCCAGGCTGGTCTCGAACTCCTGACCTCAAGCAATCCTACCGCCTTGTCCTCCCAGAGTGCTAGGATTACAGGCTTGAGCCACCTCGCCCTGCCCTGAGCATCTATTAATAAAAAGATGGTATCGTCATCAAGTTAGGGAAAGTTTCAGGTGGAATGGGTTTGGAGTATTGGGGATGGAAATCAGGAATTCAATTTTGGACATGTTAAGTTTCAGATGTCTCTTAGATATCCAAGTGTAAATAACTGATATGTGGATCTGGTAAATAAATGAATCTGAGTAAATAACTGGATATATGGATCTGGTGGTCAAGAGAAAGGACTGGCCTAGAAATAGAAATGGAGGTATCATGTATAGCAAAAGCAATTTTTTTTTTTTTTT
>VBSM01000656.1:2796566-2811646 GCA_008086735.1 Cheirogaleus medius | reverse complement strand
AAAAAAAAAAAAAAAGTCTCTTACCCCATCTTCCATCTACTCAACCCTGTCAGCCCCCAGAAAAAATGTAACCACTGTTGAAACTATCCTTCCAGATATTTTTATGTATATATAAGCCAATATAAATATGTTATTCCCCCATTTACATTAATATTATTGGTAGCATGTAATAAGGACTATTCTGAAATTTGGTTTTTTTTCATCCTAGTATTTATACACTTAATCCTAGCCAAAAGGCTGAGAAGTGATTATCCTTATATTTTGAATGCTTAGCACTTTGCCTGTCATTGTAGGCATAAACATGAATGAATGAATAAACAAAAAAATTTGCCACAGAACAATTAAGTACAGAATTTTAAATATACTTGGATTTTTGTTATATTTGTAAGCTATAACTATTTTATCAGGCTTGAACAATATGATTTTGTTACTGTTTTAACTTTTTACATTGAGAATGGAATGTATTAATTTATTGCTTGTAGAATTTCACAAGTTTTGAATACTGTTTAAAACATGAGCTTGCTATAGCGCATTCAATAATTAATTCCATAAATGCTCATTGTGTTCTATATGCCAGATACCATGGTAGCTTGAGGGGAAGACATAGTCAAGAAAATATTTCTTTAATTTTTGTTTGTTTTTCCCTCCAGGGTGATGGAGGCAGAAGGGATAAAACACACACAGAGAGGGGTTAGCCTTAGCAAGTGGGGGGGGGGCACCTGAAATAGGATTAAGTTTGAAGGTGGAACAGAATACTGTATAGCCAAAGTTTAAAACTAATGGTCTCTCTTCTCTGTGAAACAAAACAAAAGAAAACAAACTGGGCCATGGAGAATGGGAAAGGGAACCAGTTTATGATGATTGATGGGGTCAGTTTTGTTATAAGAAGCTTCTTAAGATAATTATAGCAAGTTTGTCACTTGGAGAGTGGTCCCATTCCCTGAATTATAAACTGGATTCATAATTTACTTCATTATGTTTTCATTCTAAAACACTTCCTTCCTATAACTTGTAACCTTTTCAAGTTTCTAGATTTCTTATGTAATAATTACATCAGACGAGTTTAAGATTCTGTGTAATTGTTTTGGACTGTGAGAATTTCATAGATATAAATTTTCAGAATGGTGAAAGAATGAGAAGAAAAAATAGGAAGAAAAAGAATAGAATTTAGTTTTTTAAAAAATGTTTATCTTGAATATGAGAAGCTTCCATATTCAGGAGTATAGCATTAGCCATTACTCTGTTAGAGTAACTGAGCCAGATGGCATGAGGCATTTCATTACATCACATCAAATTTGATATATTAATCCTATAATTGATAGATGAGTTCTTATAAATCTAAAATAATTACGATTCTCTGTAAGAAGAGTTTTATGTACTTGTGGAGTACCTCAAGAGTTTTAATGATTGTTAGACTATTACCATAAGGTGGAAATGTGTATTTTATAAATGTTAAGCATTTAACATAAAATCTCAATACCCTCTGGGAGAATCCCTAACCAGAGTATCCCATGCCCTGTCATAAAGTATATGATGAATGTGATTGTTTACATGGATCTGTTTTGGACATTTGGAAAAGAATTGCACCCCCCCCAATGATGTAACAAAGCTATCAATGTTATGAGGAATGTTACTCAAGATGATCCTTGCCACCTTTTTCTCCCCTTATAGGCGCCTAACCAAGGAAAATGTGAAGCCTTCTGGAAGACAAATTGGGAAATTGAGCCACAGCAATCCAACCATTTTGTTTGATTATGTATGTTTTGAGGCTAATATTAATTTTAAAGGATTTTCTTTTTTGTTTTTAAATCAAGTGGAAATATAATGATGTTAGGAAATGAAACATTGTAAGGTTATGCTACAAACAGAATTATTATACAGTATGTTTAACACATTGATCTACTTTTCTAGTTCTCTGTAACAGTGATACACATTTTGATTTCTAGAAGCATTACTTGTTTTTAGTATTTAGAAACATTTGAATTATAATTTATTGTGATTCAGATATGACACTATATCATATTTAGAAAGAGATTTCTAAAACACTTTTGACATGAGACTAGCCTCTCTCATGCGAAAATCCAAGTTTAGACTCCTGGAATTATTTCCTAATTGGAAAATGTAGCCTAAAAAAATACTCTCTAAGGCAATGATAGAATAGTAGGTTTTAGATAAATATGAAATGATAGTAAACCACTTTAATTATAAGCATTATTTTTTTCTTTTGAAAAGTAAGAAGTATAGCCATTACTTAGTTGGTGCAGGAGTCCTCTTTTGATTACTTAATACTGTCTATTCTTTGTTGCTGTCTTCCAGATCTTGTCACAAATACAGAAGTATGATAACTTAATAACACCTGTAGTAGATTCATTGAAATACCTCACTTCATTGAATTATGATGTCTTGGCATGTATCCTTTCAAGTGAAGTAATACATAGATTTCACATTTCATAAATCTTAATGGTAAACGTTTTATTTTCATTCTAAGTTCCTTTAGTAACCATCTGAGGTTGATTCAGGTGGCTGCCCTGAAGTTTGGCCAGTTAGTAGTGTGAGAGTGAGTGAGTATGCATGTTTGCGTGTCTTTGTATTGTATAAAGGGAGAGATATTAGGTTTACCAAACATCTTGATATAGGTGGAATCTACCTTGCTTGCTGAAAGATGGAAAAGAGGCTAAAGAAGAAAAGTTGGCACCACAATGAGTGTATTTTTCAATAATTTTTAATAATTTGAAGCAAACTTATTTTTTTCAAGATATGTCATTTTTTGTTGTTAAGGATTTTTGTTAGAGATGTTATGACTAAAAATTTTTTCTTAATGTATAAAAGATTGTATCATTGAAGCTTTAGCTAATCCAGAAAAGGAGAGAATGAAACATGATGACACAACCATCTCAAGCTGGCTTCAGAGTAAGTGTTTTTATTTTTCCAAAGGCGAAATTACTTACTGTCTGTGGTAATTGCCATGTTAGACATTCTGTTACTAACTATACTTACAGACTTTTAATAGCCTATTTGTTAAGAGTTTATGACAATATCTAAGCACTCAGCTTGTTCTACAGGGTGATCAAGTCACTTGGCTGTGTAAGAAGGTTCATATTGTAGTTACTCATTTTCCTAATTCAAGAGACTATGGTAGAATTTGGATAAGCATTACTGGGGAGGTGAAAATCCTCTTCTCCTTAAGTTACGTTATTTTGGAGGAGTTGGTCTTAGGAGAATTAGTCTCACTTCTTCCCATTCCATCCTGAGGTTCTAGGCATCTTAAAAGAACAAAAACTTGAATGTGTAACCAAAAAATCTAGGCACATTTCTTATTATTTCTTGTGTCTTTGGTTTCTAGCAGTTAGTTCCTTTTCTTTCAACCCATTATATCTTTCAGCCTATTGTACCTGAATCTTTTAGTGACTCCCCATTGTCCTTTAAAGTGTGAAATCTTTTATAAGTCATACAAGTAAATTCTTTTGAAATAAGGTCCTTAATCACCATTTTAGCTTCATCTTTCCCCCCTCCCCAATCTTCTGAGTTTCATTAGTACTGAACTACTTGCACTTCCCATGGTCCTTTGGCACATGCTATTTTCTCTACTTGGAATACCCTTCCATGGCAAGTTATCTCTCCCACTCCATGTTCTATTTATTCATTATATTTCACTTCCTTTGGAAAGCTTTCACTCACAAGTCTGAATTAGGTGCTCCTCTTTTGTACTCCCATGGAACCTTTTACTCATTGTAGTTATTTCAGTTTACTTTTTGTATCTTTCACTAGCCTAAGCTCTGTGAGGGCAGGACCGGTGTTTTGTCCGGTATCATTTAGGTGCTTAACAAATAATTGTGGAATAAACTATAGAGTGCTTGACTTTACTAGAATCTCCTACTCTAGTATTGACTGGGTTTCCTTCCTATTCATGATATGATTAAGGACTATTGGTTAAAATTGTTCTCTTATCTGCTTCTAGGTCTGGCAATACTTTACCTATTTCCTTGCCCCTCTACAACTAGTAGCATGTTCTTAGATAAAAAGAGATTTTTTTTTTCTTGACTCAGACATCCAAGGGGTGGGCGTTTTGCTGTTGATCAAGTTTCTGAGTCATCTCCAAGATTTCATTGTGTCCTAATGTCACAGGCTCTGGAATCAGGCTGCATAGATTGAATCACTGCTCTATTTTGTACTAAGTACATGACCATGAGCAAGTTAGGTGACATATCTGTTCTGAATTTGCCTTGTCAATAGGTTTATACCAACCTAAGATGATAGTTGCAAGGATTAAATGGGATAATCAACATAAAGTGCTCGGTACAGTGCTTGGCATATGTATGCTCAATAAATATTAGTTATTAATTATAAAACTCTGTTCAATGGCATCAGCAATACAATTACTCCAACCTTATTTTCATTTAGAAATTTAGCTGAAGAAATGACAATGTTGTGCTTTTTGTTTTATAAACTGTTTTTACTCCTTTTTTATTTCATATAGGTCTGGCTAGTTTCTGTGGTGCAGTTTTTCGTAAATATCCAATTGATCTTGCTGGTCTTCTTCAATATGTGGCCAATCAGCTAAAGGCGGGCAAAAGGTATTCATAGCAAATTATACATAAATGAAATTCAGTAATAAGAGTACTTCTGATGGTCTTAGGGTATTGAGATTGCTGTTATCCTGAAAGACTACTTGTTGATTGTAGGCTCAAGTAGAATAGTTGCTCACTTATATGATAACTTAGTACATAAAGAGACTTTTTTTCCAAGAATAAATGTAATATTTGACTATATGTTAACTCACTAAAAAGACACTTTATATTAATTTGACTACCTATTAGGCTTTTGAGTAAATGACTAACATGGTATATTGTATATCCTCTTATGGTAAATCTTATCACACCATTGACTATGCTACTGGACAGTGATTGAGTTTTATTACATTGAGCATCTAGTAGAAACATGCTTATTTATTTTGAGGGTGTAGTATCCTTAAAATATAATTAATTTTTGAATTTGAACTTTAGAGATACAAAAGGCTTACATACCTTTTGGACAGTGTCCTTTTTTCTTTATAAATACTGAAGCTTATTTTTTTCTGGGCTGATACCGGCATTTAGAGTTTGAATTATGTACAGTGTATTAAACCTCACCAGCAGTAAACTGACTAGAATCAAAGAAGTGGAAATTGTTTTCAAAATCTTTTTGGTAGAAAACAAACAAACAAACAAAAACTTACAAGCTGTCTGGTGTTCCAAACAAGTAATTCCCTAGGTAATTCTTGGTAGATTCTTATTTTGACTTAGGGAAAACTTAAAAAAAATATTTATGCTCAGGATTTTATCAGCACATCATTTATCCTCATCTATCAGCCATTTCTATACATTTTACTCTTTTCTGTCTATAGGCCAGGAGAACATACATTGTTTTTTAATCTATAACTCAGTTTTCTGTACTGTGAATATAGCTTTGTGACCATCTCATTAAAACATAGTTTAAGGAAAAATTAAAATTGTTTCATTGGTACTTGTATAATATTTTGCATGAAGGCTCTCTTGTTTTTAAGAACTATCTTGAGGATAAGTAAGGCAAGTTGAGAGAATAAACACTTGATAAGAATCTTAGACAACTGTTCCTTTGTCTATTAGCTTGTTTCTCGGGTCTAGCTTTTTACCTTTGGGAAAACATCTGTTACTTGTTTTTTATGAAAGAATGTTTTTGCTTTGTCTTCATTATTTAATTAAAGAAAATCTTAGAAGTCATAAGGCATTATTTCCATTGGTAGTCCTAAACTTTGAGGATTAAAATGCATAACTATCAGCACATTACTAAAATGTGCTTAGGGCTGCCCACTAAATTGTCATCTTTGGCTCAAATATCACAACTTGGAACTTCCCTTCCTCTTTTTCCTTCCTTCCCTCCCTTTCTTCCAAGTGTATATGACTATTCTACATCTTTATTCCTTTTTAGTAATTGGATTGTTTAGAGAGATGGCTGTATATCATCAAAATTACATTGGCCATTCTGTATTGGAGGAGAAAAAATGCTCTGAAGGACATTATTGGGTCAGCTAATAATGAAATATGAATGGTAGATTAAATTATTGTTTCAGTGTTAGATTGATTAAAATTGATAATGGTGCTATATTAATAGTTCTGTTCTTAGAATATGCATTCTTAGGAATTTTAGGGGTATAAGGCCATGATATAAATAATTTATCGTCAAATGGTTAAAAAAATTGTGTGTGTGTGTGTAGACAGAGGGGAGGAGGGGGGGAGAGGGAGGGAGAGAAAACAAATGATAAAGCAAACAGAAGTAAAAATGTTAATAGATGAAGTTGGGGTAAAGGGTATGTGGATATGCTTTGTACAATTTTTGTTTTCTGTTTTTGCATCCTATCTGTAACTTTGAAATTATTTCCAAGTAAAAATAGTTAAAGTAAACATATATATACCAAATTATTTTTCAGTATAGTTCTAGGAATGCTGTTTCTTAAAAACCACTTCAGCCCCATCTCTCATATTTATATACATATAATTTAGGGATTCTCAGGGTAGTAATTATATTATCACTTTTATATTTGAAGTTTTAACTGTAGACTGTTTCTTATTTTTTTGGAATAGTTTTGACCTGCTTATATTGAAAGAAGTGGTACAAAAAATGGCAGGAATAGAAATTACAGAGGAAATGACAATGGAGCAACTAGAGGCCATGACTGGTGGAGAGCAGCTAAAAGCTGAGGTGAGAGTTGCTATTTTTGTTTATCAACTTTTTAAATTCATAGTGTATGCATCATCATAATAAAGAATCCAAATAATATATAAGTACATAAACCAAATGTCAAAATCATACATACTTTCCTCTCACAGCCACCCCTACTTCCCTTTTAAAAAATTGAAACATACGCTTGGGAGGCTGAGGCAGTGAGCTATAATTGTGTCACTGCATTCCAGCAGAGAGAGAGACTAGTTATTTTAACCTTTTTTAACCCATTGACTGTCACACTAGAAAAAAATTTTTTCCTTGGGGCCATGGTGTTTTATTATGGAAATAGAGTAAAAACTTTAAAAACAAAATGATCCTTTCTAATTTAATGGAAAAAATAATATAAAACAAAATTTATAACTTTTACTCGTTTAATCCACATTTTTAGAATTAATTTGTCAATATTGTAACAATAAGAACATGAAGATTTTCATAAACCAACTGCAGGGTTTTGCCCAGGTTTTGCTTCACAAGGTCCCTGGCTCAAAACTAGCGTGAGTTAAATACAACTCTCCTGGTAGTTAATGTGTTAAAAACTGAAACAAAGTGTAAAAGACAGTAATACATCTGTAAGGAAAATAAATACCAAATCTTTTTGATCCTTGATATCCTTAGTGCTGTAAATCTTAACACAGTTGCTGTGTTGAATCTATTCCACACTGAATAAAGAATAATCCTTTATGAGGGATTGTAAAGTGGAAAATATGCAGAAGTTTAAACACAATTGGCAGTTATCTTTAAGCCAGTGACTATAATCAGTAATAGTGTCACTAAAATAAATTTGTGAAGAAGGGGAAGGAATGTAGAATGTAGGAGTTTTTTTATATTAAGTATTGTAACTCAACTTTTTTCTCTTTTTCAAATCAGGTGGCATGGGTTATGTATTGTACACTGGTAAATTTGTGTCTTCTCTTGCCTAGGGTGGTTATTTTGGCCAGATCAGAAACACTAAAAAATCCTCTCAGAGGTTAAAGGACGCACTATTGGATCATGATCTTGCTCTTCCTCTGTGTTTGCTTATGGCTCAGCAGAGGAATGGGGTAGTCTTTCAGGAAGGCGGAGAGAAGCATTTGAAACTTGTGGGAAAGCTCTATGACCAGGCAAGTTAAAGTGGCTTTTATGTTTATGTAGACTTTTTTAGTCCCATTAAACAAAAATTGAGAATGTGATATAATTTGAAAAATGTCATTTTTGTGCATCTTATGAGTATGAAACAGCTCTAATGTAAAGTGGACATTCTGGAAATAGGGCCTGTTTCTGTGCAAATTATGATAATTTAAAAGATGGTTCTTGGAGATGTTATATATAAGGCTTCAATTAGGCATTCCCTCATTAAATTCCTGTAACTTCAAGCTGTTTGCTCTTAATATCTTTCCTGATCTCTGGAAATCTGAAATTTCAATCACAACAGAATAGATGCTGTGTCCTTTTTTCTTTGTATTATAGTTGGTGATAAATACATTAAATATATAAATAGTTTTTATCTTTTAAGGACAAAGGAGTTGATTTCTATTTGCCTACGCTTATTGTTTTATGTGATTTAGATAAATATATTCTACTAAAAGTGATAAACAATAGCTTGGAACTTAAGAGACCCAGTTGACTGTTAAAGCCTTGGATTATACAACCTATCAGGACCTTGGCATCTTTTTTGTAATATGATTATGATGTGATTATGTTTGTAGATGGTCTTTAAAGTCCTTTTAAGTTATAAAATTTGGATTCTTCTTTCTTAATCAAAATATTGTTAAAATGTTGTATCTTAATCATTTTGGAAAATATTTGTTGATTTTGTAAAATGGTAGCACATCTTTTTTTATTTTTTTGTTTTATTTTTAAAATTTAGTGTCATGATACCCTGGTACAGTTTGGTGGGTTTTTAGCATCTAATCTAAGCACAGAAGATTATATAAAGCGAGTGCCTTCAATTGATGTGCTTTGTAATGAATTTCATACACCCCATGATGCAGCATTTTTCCTGTCTAGGCCAATGTATGCACACCATATTTCGGTAAGTACAAGTATCTTTGCTGCCATTCAATTATGATTACAAATTATTTCTTAACTGTTTTATTTGTAAATGCATTTTAGTTTGACATAGATATAGTTTGTCTCTTAGAGAGTTACTCTTTTGTTAATATTCAGCTCTGAGCAGTGTACAATGAATATGTCCCTTTTTAAGATAGATCTTACCGGTTCTGTAACTTTCCTGTTACTTTTCCACCAATTGTCCAGGTTGATGTCTTATAGACCCTCTAGGACTGTAGTTCTGAAACATTAGTGTAGATGAGAACCACCAGAGAAGCATCTTGAAAACTCAAAATCCCATGTCCTGAAATTCTAATTCAGCAACTTAAAGGGAGCCTGGGAATTTTTAAAATTAATTTTTGTTTATTTTTAAATAAGCACTAGGTGATTCTGATGCATACGAATCTAGGTACATCACTCTGAGAAACACTCCTGTTGACTACAGGGAGTCTTGTTTCCTCAGTGACAATATCCCTGTCAGACTTGCTATTACCCGTACTGCCTTCAAAGAAAGGAAGATGAACAGAAAGACTTAATCCTTCCAGCCCCCTAAAAATTCTTGCCTTCTCTATTATGTAGCTTCTAGAAAGGGTGTGTTCATGGTTCTTGTTTTCTCTCCACTTAAATGAAGCTATTCCAGAAAAACAAACAACTGCCCAGAAGTAAACTAGAAACTTCCCCAGCATGGCATCCCAGTAGTGACTATACTGAAATTCAAGTAAGGATGTGAGGGGAGAGGAGACAGCCCTCCCTCATCTGCCAGCTGGACTGTTCCCTGCAAAGCAGTGACCTCTAATGGGAATTTACTTTTCCTATCCTCTCAGAGCCGTGGTCAATCCTCTGGAAACTGTGGTACTGCCCTACTCTGACTGGAGCCCCAGCATATTCTTTATTTTTCTGTAGGCTTAGATTCTGGCCCTTCTGTTTATTTGTTGTTGTTTTTAAGTCTGTATTATACAAGGCTTTCACTACAGATTTTGGGGAAGGTCTTGGTCCTTTCTCTTCAGCTATGATCCCTTCTTTGTTCCTAGTAGGGATACAGAGCTGTGTAGTAAGTAGAGGTATGCAAAAAAGGTGCTGAGAAATTTGGAGTCTAAATCGATCATTTAATCAGCGATATGCTGTTAGTGTTTACATATCAACTGCCTCAGCCTCCCACTTCCCTCCAACAACTAACTGTTATTGATTTAATTATCACTCTCTTAGCATTATACAACAATTTCTGTGCTGTATACTCCAGAGGGGAAGAAGGGATAAGGGAGTGGTGTTAGGCCTGGTCTTCCCCTTTACAATCTCTCAATCCAGAGAATTATATGCTGTCTTTGTGTAGTTATGTCTTGTGTTGTCGCCCCACCCCACAGTAGATCAGTCTCAGCTATACAACAGGGGACCTGATTTCTTGAAGGACTGAGGTGGGAGAATTGCTTCATCTCAGGAATTCTGACCTGCCCTGTGCTATACTGAGAAGTGAACACACTAATCAGCGGTATTGAACCCTAGCAAACAGGAACACCTGGTTGCCTGAGGTTGGCTGAACTTTTCCAGGTCAGAAAATGGAGCAGGTCATTCATGCCGATAGCTACCTTTTCTCTAGCCTGTATAAAATAATTGTCTTTGTCTTTTAAGAGATCTAGAAATCTAAACAAAGAAATGGCATTTTCCTCTCATAGTTGAGGAAGAAAATAGAGAACTGTATGGAAGTGGCTATGTAGACAAGTCAGGGATACGTCTTTTACCTGTAACACACATGCCACTCTCTGGAAAGGGAGGTCCTTGACAACCTTGGTTGCACTGGATGGGCATCCAACCTGTCCTGGGGATCCTTGCTTTTTCTTCTTGCATGAAAGCCTCTCTTGAAGACCCTTTGATGAAAGAGTGAAACTGTATGAGTATTAGATGACTGCTAGGTCCCCTCCATAAATTGACTACCAGCAGGCTCTCTTGAGAAAAATTGAGCCAAACACTGCTCAGATTCTTGGGCCAATAAGAGACTTTGAATAATAATCAGAAGTACAGCAATAACTGTGGATATTAGTTATATTCCATACATCTAGTTCCCCAGGTGACTTGAGATATATGGAACAGTTATACCTCTCCATTGAACTGAAGTCTGAAAGAGCTCAGTTCATATTCTAGATCTTGCCCAAATCAGGTAACTAGGCTATCTTATGCAGGTAGTGTCAGCATCATTTTATCCCATGTTTTGTTAGAACCTTAGCAGTTGTTACGCTGCTCACCTAGATTCATATTAATTACCTTCAATAAGACCTCTCTAAATTAAACAATGCATTGTTATCCCAGCTATTATTCTCTCAGGTCTCTGATGCAATTGGGATCCCTCTCTCATAACTAATGTTTTTTTAGCTTTGTCATTTGTGTGGTCACAGTAGTTAATCAGCATGTTCTCTAAAATGGGGATAACAGGAGATAAATCTTACTACTACTAGAACGATTCTAAGATTCTCAGGTCCTGCTTGAGATACCCTCTGGAACAAAGAGAACTTGGTACACTTTCAGTCCAGGGAGGCTGGGAGTATAGCAGCACCCAGGGCTCTCAGGAAGGCAGACAGGCAAGCAACTGGACTTACTGTAAGTTGCTGAGACACTTTTGCTTATCGCAGTGCAGAACTGGAAGTAGAACCTTTGACCTCTGACTATCTAGTTTTTGGTTACATGTTTAGCACAAACTGAATGATTTAAGTGATTTTCTAACATAAAAAAGCAGCTAGTTTTAGAACCTAGTCTCTTATGTTCATCTTAAGGATGATGCCTAACCCAATCAAGTATTTTCTGGGTGAGAACTTTTTCATCCTAAAGAGACTGAATGACATGAAACAATAGCAAGAACTCTACCTAGCGTTCTTTTCTTTTTTTTACATTTGGCATACACATATCTATGAGCTAATATGCAGTACCTCCTATTGTGCTAACAGATTTTTTAAATACAATAAGAGTATGGCCTTTCTTTGACTCTCTCCCAAATTAGGATAAACCAGTGAGGCTAAAGAAGCTGCAATGTCAGTTCGCACATGCTTTAAACTTCAGTATACCACAGCCTTTGGTAGAAAATTTTATTTGGGTTAGCAGTAGGGTAATCACCTGGTCCTAGTTTGCCTGGAACTTTGCTAGTTTTAGCATTAAAGTCTTGCATCCTAGGAAACTCCTAAATCCTCAGCAAACTCAGACAGTTGGTCACCGTACTTACTAGTCTTATAATAATAGTAACTCATAACTTTTCTTAGTGTTGATCCAGCTTCTTAACACCTTAAGGACCGCTCACGAGTTTTCTCGTTTTTCACTGTAGTTATAATGACTTAAATAACGTGCAGTTTGCCCAAAAACATGTGGTCCCTGGCGTATGTTTTAGAGATTTCTATGCGGTATGAAAGGTGTTAATTGATAAATTATAACAATTGGTAGGGACTACATGTAGTGATTGATACTACATTTTGTTCTGGTTGGCTGTTACTATTAATAGTTCCCTTTTGCCCCTTAACTAATGTTAAGACCCTCTGTTTGGTTCCCTTGAATATCTCAAAAGCAGGACTGGAAGCCCTACACGTTCAATTTCTGATACAGCAGTAAGTAAGAAGGAGTAGGGTAGGTGGGATGGATGGGGTAGGGGCACACATACCCTGTTTACTTACTCGACAGGTCGGATTCAATAGAATGTTCTGAAAAACTAATCAGCGCACAGGACTAAAGATTGGAACAGCCTTCAGGGATGATTTATCTTAAAATAAATGTTGTGAGTAAGAAACTAGAATTCTGTAACAGTTTTGAGGTTGATAGTCTTTTGATTCTTTAAAAGGGAATATAGATTTTTATACCATGAAAGTCAACGCTATAAATTGTGTTGTGTATATATGTATGTATGTATGTGTTTTTGCTTTTTATCTGCAGTCAAAGTATGATGAACTTAAAAAGTCAGAAAAGGGAAGTAAACAGCAACATAAAGTTCACAAGTACATTACATCATGTGAGATGGTGATGGCTCCTGTCCATGAAGCAGTGGTCTCCTTACATGTTTCCAAAGTCTGGGATGACATCAGCCCTCAATTCTATGCCACATTCTGGTCATTGACAATGTATGACCTTGCAGTTCCACACACCAGCTATGAACGAGAAGTCAATAAACTTAAAGTCCAGATGAAAGCAATTGATGACAATCAGGAAATGGTAGGTTTTTGTTCTAGTAGTTCAAGTACAATAACTTTATGGCATTAATTCAGTGTTACCCATACTTTGAAATTGTTTTAGCTCAGGTTCCTGAAAGCTATGATCTTGTCTGCATATAATATTTTCTTAAGTAGGCTTAATGGTAACCTCTCAATGGGTTGGCAGGGGCTTGGTGGGTGGGGTTATGATTAATCAAGGAGTATTTGAATTTGCTTTTCTACTGATGACTATGTTAGTAACTTAAAGTGATCTGTGTAACTGTATTTGTAAGAACAGTAGGAGTTCCCAAGAGGAGAAGACTTATTGAAAAGCTGAGTCTTGAGCTGGACAGGACTTGAAGGTAGATTAGGTTTGGAAATATGGAGGTAGATAGGTAGGTCACTCCTAGGTTCCAGCAAAGGGAGGAAATAGTCTGGGTTTTAAGGAGACCACTTTTACTATAGTGAGTGTGCTTAGTGATAAATTTGAATAGTTAGAATGGGGCTAGATCATGTAGGGCATTGAAAGTCAAGTGGAAAAATATACTTGGTAAAATTGAGAACTGTTTTAGATTCCTGAGCAGGGAAATACTAATGCCAAAAAAAGGATGCTTTCAAAAGATTATGACAGCCATATGAAGGATGCGGTTTACAGGGCAAGGAACTAGCATTAGGTTAAAGACCAGCTAGGTGGATTTTTGGATAATTCATTGTGAGGTACCTAGGGCATGGACTGTGGTGGAGGTAGTGGGAATGCCCAAGACTTGTAAACAAGTGGGATATAGGAATAAAGGAGAAGAAAGCATCAAAGATGACTCCATGCCTAAGACTAATAGTATCAGCGGTGGGAAGGTAGCCTGTCTTGATGGTGTATGAAGACTTGATGACACTGTTCTGGATGTGTTGAATAGAGATAAAAGCACGTCCAAATGGACTTACTGTACATCCATGTTGAAGTAATTATAAAGTATCAGCATTTATCTCTTCAGTTTTTTTAATTAAAAGAGGGAAGGTAATGTGCATATAGTTAGAAAAGTATCTAACTTATACTTTGTAGCCTCCAAATAAAAAGAAAAAAGAGAAGGAGCGCTGTACTGCCCTTCAGGACAAGCTTCTTGAAGAAGAAAAGAAACAGATGGAACATGTACAGAGAGTTCTACAGAGATTAAAACTGGAAAAGGACAACTGGCTTTTAGCAAGTAAGTTGTTGGAATTGTTACACTCCTGCTGCTGGTAAATTACAAAAACAAAACTTTATAACTTTGGAAATGTTGAAGTGTTTTTTTTGTGTTTCAATTCAGTGTTCACTATTCCATTCTTATTCATTAATGTAGAATCACATGTTCACTGAAGGAACCGATTTAGTTTGCTGGTAAAATTAATTATAACTACAATATTGACAGCTTATCATTCAACTTTTCTGTATAAAATCATATTTCTGGAGAAATTGTAGATAGAAAAAATGTCCATAGAGTAAAAATGATAATCTTATCCCAAGCATGACCTTTTGGTTATAAACTATAAATAGTTTGTGGTTTTATAGTAATCTCTACACTAAAATTAATATGTTGTCATGTTTAGTGGCCTTGAGGCACTTGAGGAAGAAGTATACCACTTAATATGTTCTTCCCTTATTTTTAGAATCTACCAAAAATGAGACCATCACAAAATTTCTACAGCTGTGTATATTTCCTCGATGTATTTTTTCAGCAATTGATGCTGTTTACTGTGCTCGTTTTGTCGAATTGGTACATCAACAGAAAACTCCAAATTTTTCCACACTTCTTTGCTATGATCGAGTAAGTTCTTTTTATTGTAACCTTTAAAAAAATTCTCACATAAAGATAGCTAAACATTTTAATCTATAGACTTATTATTGTGTGTGTTTAAAAGCATGAACTCAAGAGCCAAGTGCCTAAACTTGAATCCTAGCTCTACTACTTTCTAACTATATGATCTTTGGCAAGTTATTTAACCTCTCTGTGCCTCAGTTTTCTTATCTGTAAAGTGGGATAATAGTACCTATGTCATAAGATTGTTGTGAGCATTAAATGAGTCACTACATTTAAATAGCACTTTGAGTAGTACCTGATATGTAATAAGCACTCAAGGTTAAACTGTTAACTTAGCATTTGCATTTACATGTTGTGTCAT
>VBSM01000656.1:2757796-2796466 GCA_008086735.1 Cheirogaleus medius | reverse complement strand
TCTTTTCTGCAGAGACGCTCTATCTGGCGGTGTTTCTCGTCCGCCATCTTGGTCTGCCCCCTCTCTTTTCCATTCTTAACCTTCACCCCTCAATAAAACAGCAAAGACGCTTGCGCCTTTGGATATACATAAAAGCAGGGAAGCTTTTTAGTATGGGCATATTCACAGATTTTGCATCTGGCTTTTTTCTTGTATTACTACAATTTATGGTTTTAAAACATCATTTATGGTACAGCATGTCAGCTGCCAATTTCTAGTTTCTATCAGCTTTGCCTCTGCTTACTGTTCCCCAACCCCAGTAATGTGGCTAAGTCTTTCAGAAGTTATTATGTAATAATAATGATAGTTTGTTTCCTCTGTCATTGTAAATCAACTTTCTTTATAAAAGTTCTTTTTTGGGGGAGGCATTGCTTTATGAATGTGCTATTTCCCCACAAAAACCAAAATCTCCAAAGGTCTCTGCAAGTGTGAATATAAAAGGGGAAAATACATTTTGCCTAAGCTTACCTGTTTATTAATATTTGCTATAACATCCTTTAATATTTTCCAACTGATTTTGACCTTGATTTGTTTATATTTTTCAAACATTTTTTTCCTGTAGGTTTTCTCTGACATAATTTACACAGTTGCAAGTTGTACTGAAAATGAGGCTAGTCGATATGGGAGATTTCTTTGCTGCATGTTAGAGACTGTGACCAGGTGGCATAGTGATAGAGCCACATATGAAAAGGTATGACTGATAAAAGCCCTTATATTTTATCCATGTGTATGATGACCACTTCCAGTAATCTCTAGATTGTTCAGTTTTAAAAAGGAAGCTGAGTTTAAGATTCAGTTGTAAAACAGTGTTTAAAAGTACAATTAGTCTATTGTTAAAAAGTGCTGTAATCTCAAACTGACATTCCAAACTAATATCATTGAATAAGTTGAACCTTTCTGTGAAAACTGCCTATCATCCAAATAGGCATGGTGTTTTTACATGGAAACATTGATCTATTCTACTTAAGTTGAATTTAGCTTCTGCTATTTTGTAGGACATAAATTTTCTTTCAAATGACAAACTTTTTTTTTTCCTTAGGAATGTGGAAACTATCCAGGATTCCTTACCATATTACGGGCAACTGGATTTGATGGTGGCAATAAAGCTGATCAATTAGACTATGAAAATTTTCGACATGTCGTACATAAATGGCATTACAAACTAACCAAGGTAAAAATTGGATTTTTCAAAGGTGATTTTTTTCTCTTTATATTTGTACTTTTATACTAATGGATCTTAAAATGTTTGTTGTAGGCATCAGTACATTGCCTTGAAACAGGCGAATATACTCACATCAGGAATATCTTGATTGTGCTAACAAAAATACTTCCTTGGTACCCAAAAGTTTTGAATCTGGGTCAGGCTTTGGAAAGAAGAGTGCATAAAATCTGCCAAGAAGAAAAAGAGAAGAGGCCAGATCTATATGCATTGGCTATGGGGTAACAAAATTATACTTTAATGTGATTTATGAGACTAGATGACAGAAGGATTCTGAAGACTTTAAAATGTTTTACAGTATTGAAGTTTATCTTCTGCCTTACTACAGGAGATTATGGGAGATTATGCGATCATGTTCCCACAGGCTGGTGAGAGTTGTCACTTCTGATTATCAAATTCCGGTCTATACTGGATGATAGTTTCAAAGCCATATATAATATTTCTTGATTGGGAGAAAATATAATTTTGTCATCACAGTGGAGTTATCAGATCTTCAAGAACAAAAAGAAAAAAGTCATCTTAGTTTAAGGATTAGTTTATATTGAAATTTTTATTTTTAAGAAAGCAGGGCTTTCTATAAAAACCTTTAAGAACTTACTGAAAATTAATATTTTTATTCTCTAGGACCAAGTAATGAAGTAAATAACTTGTTAATTTTATTCTTATAAACCTCATGTTTGTGCTTTTCAATTTGTATTTGTATATTTAAACACTTTGTGCGACTTTCAGCTACTCTGGGCAATTGAAAAGTAAAAAGTCATACATGATACCTGAAAATGAGTTTCATCACAAAGACCCCTCTCCGAGGAATGCAGTTGCCAGTGTACAAAATGGGCCTGGTGGTGGGCCTTCTTCATCATCAATAGGAAGTGCATCCAAATCGGACGAAAGCAGTACTGAGGAGACTGGTATGCTTATTTATAGAAATTCATGAGTAATACATTTTGTTTGAACAAAGTGAAATGCTTTCCATCACATAACAAATACAATGCTGGCTTAGTATCACCCCGGTTTTTTTCTACTTATTCTCTAATCATTTTGTGTTGAAATTATAGTTTATTTACATTCGGGGCATGTTAAATAAAACTTTGCTTTTATTTCAGATAAATCAAGGGAGAGATCTCAGTGTGGTGTGAAAGCTGTTAATAAAGCTTCTAGTGCCACACCAAAAGGGAATTCAAGCAATGGAAATAGTGGCTCTAACAGGTAGGATCACTGTGCTGTGTATCATAATTCTAAATTCTTAAATGATTAGCCTCAGGAATGGAAGGGGGCTGGTAGTTCAGTAATATGAAAGTCATTTGTGTTAGACTTTGAAATTTTGTATGTATCCCTATTTCGAGGATGTGCTTAACATCCTAATTATGTTTTATATCATGACTTTGTTTCCCCTAATGGGATATACAGGGGAATATAGGTGTGAAGTTAAAAAAATTTTAGGATAAAGTGTTTGCAGTGTCTGGACAGTCTGAGCAAGGATCGTTAACATAAGAAAAGCTTACACTAATTTAGAATAGTGATCCATCCAGCTAAGCAATCTATTTCCTGATAGTAGCTCCCTTGGTTTATGGGATATGTTTTTGGTTGTTACCATGTTATCCTCAAAGGGTATAAATGTATACAAAAAACAGGGCTTGATATTATTTTAATCATTCTTTTTAATATGCTTTTTATTAATCTGTTTATTATTTACTGTATAAAGAAGTACTTTCTTCTTGTCTTAAAGTCTTTTAGTTTTCATAGGGCTTCCCTTAGTTCTAGTATTTTTGAAGTCAGTAAGAACCCCTTTATGATTTCAAACATGGGATATATTTTATTGTCTTAAAATCCTATGTTTTTATTCGTAAACAGCAAAGCTGTTAAAGAAAATGACAAGGAAAAAGGGAAAGAGAAAGAAAAAGAGAAAAAAGAAAAGACTCCAGCTACTACTCCAGAGGCCAGGGTACTTGGTAAAGATGGTAAAGAAAAACCAAAGGAAGAGCGGCCAAATAAAGACGAAAAAGCAAGAGAGACCAAGGAAAGAACACCTAAGTCTGATAAAGAGAAAGAAAAATTCAAGAAGGAAGAAAAAGCTAAAGATGAGAAATTCAAGACCACTGTCCCCAACGTAGAATCAAAATCGTCTCAAGAAAGGGAAAGAGAGAAGGAGCCATCCAGAGAAAGAGATATAACAAAGGAAATGAAATCAAAGGAAAATGTTAAAGGAGGAGAAAAAACACCAGTTTCTGGGTCCTTGAAGTCACCTGTTCCCCGATCAGATATTGCAGAGCCTGAAAGGGGCAAGTGTACCTTTCTTTATATGTATTTATCTTTTGTTATTTAATGTACAGTTGTTACTGTCTCCTTGTTTTGGTGAATTATTCAGGGATTTTGCTAGGGGAACTGGGTGGTCTTAAAAGTTGGTGATTTTTTTAAGTGTTTGGAAAAACTAGGAATATTCCTTATTCTGACTAATTTTTTTTTGTCCTAACAGAACAGAAACGCCGCAAAATTGATACCCATCCTTCTCCATCACATTCCTCCACAGTAAAGGTTAGTATAGCCTGAGGAAGGCAGCGTCCATGTTAGGCTCACCTGTTTGGAATACCAGTGTCCTGACTTCCTTCAAGTCTTGTGCCAAGTATTCACTGGAGCCACTGGAGGTTTTATATTGCATTAGAAAATGAATTTTTTCAGTATTGGTGGACTAATTTTTTTCCTATTGAGTATTTTTATTATAAAAATGTTAAAACTTCAAGGACCTAGCACTAATTTTGTAGTGTTTCAAAGTGCAAGAGAAATTTTACCCAGAAGTGCCTCAACTGCTTTAAGCAGTCTTTTTTGGAGTGCAATGGTAGCTACAAGCAAATGAATCTTTTCAGCAGAATGAAGCCTATTTTTCAGCATAAATATTGAAGAATATATATGAAGACTTCCTGGATGATACAGGATAAACAAGATACCTCCGAATTCATCAAGCTTCTTGATGAGCATCATACCGATGTGTGCCTTCTAAGAAGGAGTCTTGAAAGGAGTTCCATTTTAAAGTCTCCTTGGTGATCAGTTCTCCTGTAGTTGTGTATATTCAGTGAGCATGCAGCTTCTGTTGTATCTTCCCTTGGAGGTTTGTTTATACCCATTGGGTTCCCAACAAGTTGAACCTTGCGTTACGATAAAAGCAGATGTGGCATCCAGTCCTACCACCCAGCAAAGAGAAACCCCAGGCATTCAACTGCAGCACAAAATCGTGGGTGTAGCCTTCTTGAAGACTCAGGGTAGCCATTCGTTGCTCCATATTTAATTTTAATTCTAAAGTCATCTAATTTCATGGAATCTTTGAATTTGCAGTACGTTGAACTTTTAAAACTGTAAGTTACTAACTCTTCATCAAGAGCACTGTGGTGGAATACCGTAATTGATTTCTTTTTCTTTTTCTTTTTTTAATGCTTTTCTTGTGTGTGTGAGAGGTGTGAGATTCACCATGATAGGGACTTTGCAAAAAAAAAAAAAAAAAAAAAAGATTACTCATATATTTTGTTTTCTTGTTAATATAATGCCACTGAATTTTCCAGCTAGGATTAAAAAATGTGTATATTTATATTAGAGTTATGAGTAAAGTAAAATTTGAAACCTCCCAATTAAAGAAAAACTTTAAGTCAATATTGCTCTTCCACAGTGACCTCCACTATTTTAAACTTTTTGTGGAGAAAAAATGTTTTGCTTTCTTAAGCCTTTTAAGTTACCTATAGATAGCTTAAGTACAGAAATATAGAAAATGTGGCATCAACAATTTTTTTAAATTCTGAGCAAGATTTTTATTTCTTATGTTGAGTGCATATAATTTAGTTTTTTTTAACATTACAATTCCATTACATGGTTTTGTTTTTGTTTTTATTGTTGATATTCATACTGATAATGACATCATGAAATTTATCCTCACAAGAAGTAGCTGGTTTATTTCCAGGTTACAGCCATACTTCCCAAAGTTCCTCTGGGTTCTGAAAACTATGCCAGCTCACCTGTCATCTCCATTCATTTTCTACAGGACAGTCTCATCGACTTCAAGGAGTCTTCAGCAAAGGTTTGAGTCTTTTAAAATCATGCCTAAGTAAACCAAAAAGTTCTTGACTACTTTTATTTAGTAGGTATCTTCACCCTAGTAAATTCAGCAAGCTAGGATCAGTGGGAGAAAGTTCTCTGCTTACTTAGAATAACCTTGGAAAATACCTATCACAAACTGAAACAACAGATGACAGTGGTCCCTTTTAATGAGATTTTTATGTGTGTACTGTGGCAACATTTCTATAAATCTCTCCTTGCTGTGTTATCCATTCTCCTTTGATGCTTAAAAATCTGGAAATAAGTTTAAGATTTGGGGAAGGAGTTTTGGGGAGTAGGCTTATTTAATTTCTCGAAACAAATCTGCCAGATTGTTATCTGACTGTTTTTTAGACAACTCAAAAGACCAAAAAATAAATTTGATGCATTCACATAGTGTTTTATAAACCAAGCTCATCTCAATCTATAAAATTCTTTATATATCCTTTGCTGAGGTACCTTTTTGGTAGTTGTGGCATATAGTATTAGGAGATATAGTTAATTTAAAATAATCATTCCCCTAGAGGGGACTATTCAACTTGGTGGTTGTGTTTACATGTCAGTGTTAATCTCACCTCTTACTCTACTTTGAGTATTCTACTAAAAATAGTGTGCAGTTTGTCTGTCTTATTACAAAGTTCATTTCAGTATTATGGTTGAATTGTCCATTGTTCATGTTATTTTGTCTTTATTATTATAAAATTTGTACTCTCCTTTGATTTTCTACTTTGCCTCCTCTTATAAGTTACAAGCAAATGAATCTTTCCAGCAGAATGAATCCTATTTTGTAGCATAAATATTGCTAAGCGTGATTAAAAAATAAATCTGCTAAGCATGATTACTGGTGGACCAAATGAAATTTTGAAACGGAGCCAGATGATATTACTAACTGCTTTTAGATCTATAGATTTATAATGAAATGTCTGTGGATATTGGGCAGATAGCACTAATTTTTAACAGACTAGCCAATGTGCCTGTGCCCTAAAATTGTAGCATTGTTTTTAGAATATACTGTATTAATCAAAGTTGTCTCAGCTGTACTGTGAGTACTTTTGTTTAAAGTAAAACTTTTTATTGGGTAAATTAAATATGTATTGCAATATAGTAGGTTTTCATAACCAGTTTGAGATTGTATATGTCAGTTTTAACCATCAGTGTCTTGTGTGGGCTATTTTAAATTAATGGGTTAACAGTGTTAACTTGTGAGTATTTACTGAGACATACTTTGGAGCAACTTGCAGTCTGCTGTTAAAATTAATTGGATTTTCTAATCAGTGAGGCAGATTATGGTTCGTCACATTTGTGAAAGCCTTTTGAAAATAAAACATTTTTTTTTTTTTGAGACAGAGTCTCACTCTGTTGCCCAGGCTAGAGTGCTGTGGCATCAGCGTAGCTCACAGCAACCTCAAACTCCTGGGCTCAAGCGATTCTCCTGCCTCAGCCTCCTGGGTAGCTGGGACTACAGGCACATGCCACCATGCCCAGCTAATTTTTTGTATTTTTAGTAGAGACAGGGTCTCACTCTTACTCAGGCTGGTCTTGAACTCCTGAGCTCAAGCAATCCTCCCGCCTCGGCCTCCCAGAGTGCTAGGATTACAGGTGTGAGCCACTGCTCCTGGCCGAAAATAAAACATTTTGAGATAACATATACTATCTCATTTCATGCTCATAACAATGCTGTGAGGTAGATAGGGCAGGTGGTAGTGTCTTTTTGACAAATGGGAAGCTGAAAAAGTTCTTGAGCCTTTCCCAGTGGCAAACAACTCGTTAGTACCAAAATGTGAACTAAAATTAAGGTTCCTTGATTATTACCACCCATTGCAACAATAGTTGAAAGGGTTCTTAGTTCCTTTAGTGTGTTTATCTTTTTTTTTTTGTAATTAGTAATTCAAGTTTATCTGGCAATGCTTTTTTAAAAAATGGTGATTTTGTGGGCATTTAAAATTCAGTAGATTTATTCCACATGCTGCCAGAAAAATTTGTAAATGACTTATAAGTTCACTTCTAAAAGTTATGACTCATACTACTTTTAAGCTGCTTTCTTAGTGCTTAGCATGGTGCCTAGCAATAAGGTTAGGTATTCAATAACTGTTTGAAATGAACTCTTAAGCCTTTAGACTTCGTTAAAGCATCCTACTATGCATACTAGTTTGCATAGTAGCTGATGTTGCATTTTTACATGTCTAGAAAGTTTAATAGCATATGAATGTTATAGAAAAAATATTTTACTGGATTTTGATCTCTAAAATTGATTATAACTTCACTGTTTCTGGGGTAGCTTTTTCTTTATAGAGGGTTTGGAAGATATGTGTCTATTTTCATGTTATCTTGTCACTTGTACATATAAAATTGTTTCCTTGCTTTAGTTTGACTTTTTAGTTATGCTTTGTCTCTGAGATTCTCTTTTTTATTATTTATTTGCTATTTTCACTTTCTAATCTATGGTAAGAGTAATACACGGATTTGGCTTTTCAAATGAGATTAAAGGTAGAAAAATCTAGCTTAGTATCCAAATCTTTTCTGTCATTTCACCCTCCACCGCTAATTTCTGACTGGCATGTTTCCAGTTTTGATCAGTTGTGTTTTTCCCTAGCAATTCTAGCAGCTACATTTGATAAAGAAAGTGTTAAAAGCATGCTCCACTAACCAAGCCTCTGTGCAATTTAGGAGGGCAGCAGTAGCCACCTCAAGGCAAAATTCAGCTTTTAATTTGTTCACCACCTTAAAACCAGGATTTACAACCAAACCTTAGCCTAAAAATGAGGCCATCTTTATAATATTGAAGCCTTAATAAAGTCAGTGGAGCAACGTTCTTTTAAACAGATCTTGAAAATCAGTCAGATTCTTTTTTGGACCTTAATGATCCCATTTTCAGGAATAAAAGCAAATCAAGAACAAAATCCAGCAGTGCTACATACAGATCAATTTAAAAAATCATTAATTTTATCTGACAAACATGTATAGAATACTCACCGTGTGTACAAGGCACTTGGAAGTGTATAAAAGTAGAAAAGGCACCTTAGCTCTCCTACCATACTAGAAACTGTTACGGACAAAAATAAATAACATGAAACTAATAGGGTATACCTGTCACAAAAAAGGTACATGTAAAATAATGTAAGAGTTCATCAGAAAGTGAGTTGTAAGTTGAGGGGCAGTTGAGTGCTGATGGCTTTTGAGCTGTCTTTGAAGGCTAAGTAGGATTTTAAGGGATTAAGGTAAAAGTGATTTACCATTCTAGTAAAGAGAACTACTGGAAAGGAAGGGTGGTAGGGAGCAGTGATAGCCACAACATAGAATGCATTGGGTGGCTGTGTCATAGGATATAATTGTGAAAAGATGGTGGAGAGCTTGGAATGCCTAACCTAAAGAATATGCATTTTATTCATTAGGCAATGAGAAACTTTGTTTTTGTGGAAAAGAATATTGTGATCAGAACTGTTCTTATAAGGGTAGAAAGATGGAATTGAATTGGGTACATTTTTAAACTAAGAATTTCTGATTGTATATTAGTAGAGTTATTCGACCTTTTTATGTTAAGAATGAAATATTTGAACATTAATACCAGAAGTAACTTCTAGAAAAGTTTCTCAATTCCTTGTAATACAGAATCAAGTGGGCACGGTTTAAAACTTCATTCTTGCCAGGGGTGTGTGTGTATGTATTAGTGATCACAAACCTTTTTTCCCTTCTTTTATTGGAAAAAATTAAGCAATACTTCTGTTAGAGAAATCTTCTTTGAGTATTGCAGTAATATATTATTTCCTTTGTCTTAATCAGTTTCACAAATAATATTTACTTAAGACATGAATAAACCACAATAAGAAAAATCTTGAAGTCTCTTTTAAGGCATTTTACCTAGCAAGAGTATCTATTAGACAAGTACATTTATGACTGTTTATCATTCTCTTGCTCTTTGTTATTAATAAACATTTTGTCTATTTCAGTTTATCATCAACTTTTTTAAATACTGAAATTTTAAAGAATCTACTTCTGCATTGCTATGGCAATATTTTCTGAGCCAACTGAATTGAAAATGTTTGGTGGTGTTAAAAAATAAGTGTTTAACTCTCAAACTGATGGTCTTCTTTATTCATGTATTCCTTTGAATACCAAAGGATTTCTTTGTATAAAAATATTTGACTTTTGACTCACTATTCTGTTTATTCCTAAGGTATCTTTAAAATTCTGTACTTATGAGTTATATTCAATATTCTGCTGCCTAATACTTTTAATGCCTTTTAACGTTAGCTTGTAGTAGTTATAAATGCCATAGGTTAGGTATCTGATTATTTCCTGAGTACTTTCTAAATATTTTCTTTTATGATGTATTATCATATTTACAACTTGCATAGATAGGGTTATCTCTCAGTTATTTACAGTTAGAATATTCTTGATGTGCCTATTGGCCTTTTGGCAGATAAAGAATAGGCAGAGGAAAATATTAGTTCATCATTCTTCAGTCTTTTGGGTTGTTTAATAATCCTCAGCTGACTAGATGGTTTTCTGAGCTATTTAGAACCAATAAGACAAATTTCACAGTCAATTGTGGTTATTTGATAGAAATTAGAGTGATTTCAGAAGTAGAGAATATTCAGCCTTTACATTTGTAGAACTAATTTGGGATAATCTTTGCTTGGTTCACATTGAAGCAGAAAAGACATGAGTAAAGCCATGGCTAGGTTTTATTTTTACACTTTTGCTCATTGTCATCATTGACCACCTATTGGTGGATGGTAAGACTGTTTAAAATTTCCATAATTACATAGAGGCTTTTTAAAAAATTTTACTTTCTTAAGGAAAAATGTTTGAGACCAAGTATCTCTATCTTACTATGGAATGGAGTTAGAAATAGTTATATATCAAATGCTTTAAGCAGGGGTAATGACAATAAAACACTTCAGTTATATTATAACAGTACCTGCATTTTGGTTTTCTTTTTTTACAGTAGAGAAGTCCAATCACTATTTTTCATATATGGACTCTTTTAATGATGGTTATAAGTCTTTATAAGAGAGCTATAAGGAACACTATAGCTTTGAATTTACTAGTGAGTCTCAATTGAGGCAGTAATGAACTGATAGAGTTTAAATGGTAATTTTTATAAAACTAAGACTAAAAGCCTTGTGTAATTTGTGCCATGCTCTTTTATTTTACCTTTCATAATCCAGACGCCTGACCCGTTTTGACTTTGGGTCTAACTGCCAATTGTCTTTCATTTAGTAAACAAATGATGCTAATACTGGAAAACTAATAATCTTTAGTAATATTGCCTTAATTTAACAGCTCTACATTAATCATACTCCTCCACCACTGTCCAAGAGTAAGGAGAGAGAAATGGACAAGAAAGATTTGGACAAGTCAAGGGAGAGATCCAGAGAAAGAGAGAAAAAAGATGAAAAGGACAGGAAAGAACGGAAAAGGGTTTGTAATTTTTTTAAAATTAGTTTGGAAAGCTCCTTATCATATACAGTAGTATGTTTGTTGCCTTTTTAAAAATACTAGTTTGTTCCATAGCAGTCTATTATTTTGTGTTTTAACTGGTATTTTCACCCTGAAGTGTGTTTGCATCTTCTATAGTGATAAGGATCTTCAGTTTAATAATCCCTCCCAGCTCTGCTTGTCTTTCATGCCATTTTACCAAGTACCTGAAACTACTGCAAACATTCTGCAATGCTAGTTAGCTGTGCCCTTCTTTTATAAAAGTAATACTTAAGAAAACATAAGCCTTTGGTCAATGTAGTTCACAATTCTTGGTTCTAGGATCACTCAAACAATGACCGTGAAGTACCACCGGACTTGACCAAGAGGCGTAAAGAGGAAAATGGAACAAGTAGGTAGACTTTTTTTTTTTGAGACAGGGTCTCACTCTTTTGCCCTGGGTAGAGTGTAGTGGCATCATCATAGCTCACTGCAGCCTCAAACTCCTGGGCTCAAGCGATCCTCCTGCCTCAAACTCCCGAGTAGCTGGGACTACAGGCGCGCACCACCACGCCTCGCTAATTTTTTCTATTTTTGGTGGAGATGTGGTATTGCTCTTGCTCAGGCTGGGGTAGCCTTATTAATACCTTAGAAACAATTGTCAAAGTGAATTGGAAAAGGCTTTCATGATTCTCTTTTGTAATTTTAGTGGGGGTTTCAAAACACAAAAGTGAAAGTCCATGTGAGTCTCCTTATCCAAATGAGAAAGACAAGGATAAAAATAAGTCAAAATCTTCAGGCAAAGAAAAAGGTGGTGATTCATTTAAATCTGAGAAGATGGATAAGATCTCCTCTGGTGGCAAAAAGGTAAATTAGGAAAATAAAGGAATAATATGCTTTTTCTTTTAAAAAAATCAACCCTTTGAAAATGTAGCAAACATTGAGTTTTTTCCTAGTCAAATAGTCTTTTGTTAATTATTTGGGGTTGGGAAAAGGAGGCATTGGGAGAGAGCAAGTTATCTGGGGAATTTGTGCCAGTTCAGTCCCAAATCCTTGAGAGGGTAGAGTTAGTGTACATCTGAGATTCTTTTCCTCTCCATTCCACTCCCACCTATTTCTGTTCATTATGTTTCAGCCTTTCTTTGTATTTTCTTTTTTCTCCACCAATTCTTTGCCTTTAGTTCCCCTTTATTCTTAAAATTAAAAATATGGTCCCATGTATTTTTCCTGACCATCACAGTGTCATAAAGTCTTTTTTTTTTTTTTTTTTTTTTTTTTTTTTGAGACAGAGTCTCACTCAGTTGCCTGGGCTAGAGTGCCATGGCATCGGCCTAGCTTACAGCAACCTCAAACTCCTGGGCTCAAGCAATACTACTACCTCAGCCTCCTGAGTAGCTGGGACTACAGGCATGTGCCATGATGCCCGGCTAATTTTTTCAGTGTATTTTTAGTTGTCCAGCTAATTTCTTTCTATTTTTTTTTTTAGTAGAGACAGGGTCTCACTCTTGCTCAGGCTGGTCTCGAACTCCTGAGCTCAAACGATCTGCCTGCCTCAGCTTCCCATAGTGCTAGGATTATAGGCGTGAACCACCATGCCTAGCCATAAAGTCTTTATTAATTGTGATTTGAAAAATTTTTTTGTAACATTTTCTCCTACTGAACTCATTTTTTTTTTTTGAAATTTACATTTGATTTTAAAATTAAGTATAAGGTGCATTCTCTTACATTCTAATGGTTGATATTTGAAATAAATCTCAGGCATCTACCATAAAGTAATAAGCCATTACTAAAGTATAAATTGTTTACAGATCATTATTGCATATAATCAAAATATATACCATATATTCATACTTCATAGCAGTTTTAGAAAATTATAAGGCGAATGTTCTAATTCTCTATGCTTTAAAAGATAGGCTACTCCTTTTAAATAAGTGTTTTTTAATTGAGATAAAACTCACATAATGTAAGACTAACCATTTTAAAGTGTACAATTTAGTGACATTTAGTATATTTATGATGTTATGCACTCATCATCTCTACCTAGTTCTAAAACATTTCAGTACCCCCAAGGGAAATTCTCTACTTACTAAGCAGTCACTCCCATTTCCTCCTCCCCTCAGCCCCTGGCAACCATAAATCTGTTTCTACAGATTTACCTGTTCTGAATATTTTACATAAATAGGATCATACAACAATGTGGCCTTTTGTGTCTGATTTCTTTTACTTAGCATAATGTTTTTGAAGTTCTTCCATGTTGTAGCACATTTCATTACTTCATTTCTTTTTATAGCTTAATAATATTCCCTTATGTGAATATACCACATTTGTTTATCCATTTATCAGTTTATGGACTTTTGGGCTGTTTCCACCTTTTGGCTATTGTGAATAGTGCTGCTGTGAACGTTTGTGTGCTGCTATAAGTATTTGTGCGAATACCTGTTTTCATTTCTCTTGGGTATATACCCAAGAATAGAATTTCTGGGTTATATGGTAATTCTATGTTTAACTTTTTGAGGAACCACCAAACTGTTTTTCACAGTGGCTGTACAGTTTACATTTCTACCAGCAATGTATCAGGGTGCAAATTTCTCTACATCCTTGTCAACATTAGTTATTTTCTGTTTTGTTTTTTTTATTATAGCTATTCTAGTAGGTGTGAAGTGGTATCTCATTGTGGTTTTGATTTGCATTTCCTTAATGATTAATGATGTTGAGCATCTTTTCATGTGCTTGTTGGCCATTCGTATATCTTTGGAGAAATCTATTCAGACGATTTGACCATTTTAAAATTGAGTTGTCTTTTCGTTGCTTAGTTGTAAGAGTTCTGTATATATTTCAGATAATAGATCCTTATGAGATACATGATTTGCAAATGTTTTCTCCCATTCTGTAGGCTGTCTTTTCACTTTGTTGATAGTGTTCTTTGATGCACGAATGTTTTTACTTTTGGTGAAGTCCAATGTATCTATTTTTTTCTCTTGCTTGTGCTTTTGGTGTCATATTAAGTAAGTTTTTGAAGAAAAATTATGGCTGGTGGGTGATAAAAAGGGATTTTGAGCTGATTTTTATATTTGGTTTTCCCTTCCCCAACTAATTCCACCATTCCTTATAGGAGTCCAGGCATGATAAAGAAAAGATAGAAAAGAAAGAGAAACGGGACAGTTCAGGAGGAAAGGAAGAGAAGAAGCAATATCCTTTTCATCTCATTGATGTTTTCTATCAGTGTAATGGAAAGCTTTGATACTGGTCATGTTTAGAATTGTACCATTGTAGTATGTGGTCTAAATGCCTAAAGGCTTATTTGCTTTTAAATGGTCTTTCCAGTTAATCCTCTCAAATGTACGAAATCTGGAAGTGGGAGACTTGATGTTCTTGATTTTTTTTTAAAAAAACTTCTCTAGTGACTGAGGTGTTCTATGCCACCAGGGGATTTATAGTCCCTCTGGCTGTATTATCACTGAGAGGAAAAAAGGTAGCAGAAAGTCCCTTGGGCTGGGGGCATGGGGACTAGAAGGGCAAAATGATGTGACAGAGGAGCGGAGCTGGTAGAGTTTGGGGCTACCAGGCTGGTCAGAGCCAATGAGGCCTTGCAAGCTAAGGGATTGTACTAAAAGGTGAGACACATCCCCCCAAAAAAGTTGTTTTCCCTTAATTTGTCATCTACTCATAAGTCCTCGGACAAGCACAGATAATGAAGACTTTCAATCAAGGTGCGTGTTCTCTCACCTCCTTTTCATTTAAAGATAGAAACATAAAATGAGGTCTGATGATGTTGAAGAAACTAAGTTCATTTTGCAAGATACAACTACTTGAATTTTTCACCTAAATATTATGACCAAGCCTTTGGGCATAGATGCAAAACAACAGTCACAGTCATTTTGCAGCTGTTTTCATTTTATTATGACCAAGCCTTTGGGCATTGATGCAAAACAACAGTCACAGTCATTTTGCAGCTGTTTTCATTTTAAGCTTGCTGATTAGCCATACTTTTTTTAAGCACAAATATGTATTTAAGAACATCTGGCTTTCTTTTCACTCATTCCCATCTTCTTTGGATAATTATCCTTTTAAAGTACTACAGCCCTGTAAATAGTGGTGGTATCTTCATTTTACAGGTGAAGAAATTAAGACTCTGAGAGATTAAGTTGAAGAAGATCACAGAGATATTAGTCAACAGAATCAATACTCAAACTAGGTCTTCTTATCCTTTAGTGTTCTCTGTTGTTTTTGCTTTCTCATGCAGGCATGTTATCCAAAGATTTTTGTTTAAGTTTTTGTGCCTCATTTTCCACCACTGCCCATGTTTTGCAAAGCCAGAAAATATTGTCTTCACTTTTAGTTCTGGAATTTAAAGTGTGCATCTTTGTTTTCAAGGTAATGCACTTATCTTTTATGTGAGATTTAAAAAGTATTTTAGCCATCTTAAATAAATTGTATGTCCATTGTAGTGGACAGAGTATTTAGACCCTAATACAGCCTTTTTTGAGCACTTAATATCATCTGAATAGTTCATTGTTTGGTGATGCCTGAGGATTATTGAAGTAAGTGGGATGATTTGCCCCTTACGTTAAATGGTTCCAGGTAGCTGTATTTGAAGTTGTTGACTTTGCTTTTTTATAGTCCATTTTCTTCCATATTAGCTATCACTTCTTAATATATTAAGTGTACTTGCTGTCTATCTTTTCCCCCTAATATTATTGGCTGCATCTAATCTTTTATGAAACCAGATAGATAACCAAGGCTATTTACTGGTATTTAGATTAAGAGTGAGAAATGTTGGGAGTCAGTTCTGTATAAAGGTATGGGTGTTAGGGTATGGATTTTGTTATATTTATTTTGGCTGCAAAGCAGGGATTTGAGGTTGCCAGATAGGCAACACTTGATGAGTGGTGTGCTTTTTCTGCTTTGTTATTCTGTGCTTGTTATCTAAGTAGTAGAGTAGGGTAAACAAAAGTTATGAAGGAGCATTTAGAATTTAATCATTTAAAAAAAGATTGTAATAGAAATGTTACTGCTTATTCTTCAATTCTAGCTGCCCCATCCCACCCAGACAACTAACTGTTTTCCTTGGTGAACTATAAACTCTTAATCTTTCTTTGTTTTTTTTTTTATTTTTCATCTTAACCTTTCTTTTAATTTGGCATTTTGCTTTCACATATGGTTTCCCTATTAAAAAAAGAAAAAGCCTGCATCTCATATCTTCATTAGGAATGGGTCAGCCATTGTCACTGACAGCTTTCACTGTGATTTTATACCTCTTTTACTCAGTACCTAAATATTATTATTTTGTATGTAAAGGTTATGCTACAGATTTGAATCGTTCTTACCCTGGCCATGAGTTTGTACCCAGGAACAAAGGCATGAAAAGACTGGCCAAGGTTAGTTGTTTGGCTGGTGGTCTTCTAGCAAAGCTTCTAGGTTGAGATATCTTTTTAGAGATACATTTAGCTTGATGTTCACCATGTTCAATTTCTTGTTGACAAATTTGTACTATCTTCCTGGGTAGACTCTTAATTTGGTGAGGCTCTGGCTGATTTTTTCCTCTTGCTATCTGTTTTTTGGCTGCCTCTCTTTGTATACATTGTAGGTTTGGTAAAGTATTTCTGTTTTTCTTCCTTTTCTTCCATTTCTTTTAGAGGTCTCCTCATTTCTGGTTGGCACCATCTACCTATAGGCTACTTCTAAATCTGCCCCCCCTTCTCTTTTTAATTTTTTTTGCTATTCTATAGAAAGGAGAGCTCCTACATGTCACATTTCCATGATTAAAAGATGTCATTAATTGGAAGATTTTATTGTTGGTTTTCAGAACAATTTTTTTGAGGGAGGTGGGTAGAGAGATGACATTGATTTGTAAGTATTCTGATTTTAGAAACATGAAAATGATCACATTAGAATTTAAAAATATAGTATTTAAATGTGACCCAGATCAAATTTCTTCCAGTCTTCTTTTTGTCTCCTATTTTTAGTTGCAAAACTTTCTGCCTCTTCTCTGCATCTTCTGTTACCTATATAGTCTTTGTTCAAATTCATCTCATCTTACCTCTCCTTGATTTAATCTCTTGAATATTATTAGCTGCTTTGCCATTAGCCTTTTCTTCTACTTTAATCTTCTTTGAAAATTCCTGCCTATTAAAATTGTCCTCTAAGAACCATGCTTTGGCTTCTCAATTTTACTTTGGTATGTGTGGTCCTCAACTCATGGATGTTGACTTTAGCAAACTTTGGAGAGTCCTTTTGTGAACCAGATGCTTTGCTAAGTTGACACTTGCTCCCAGACTTTGAGAAGCATGATCCTGCTTTTTGTTATCTTGGACTTATGACTTTAATTTTCAAGAACATTAGCAGTTAGTTTAGCCCTATCCTATCCATAATCTGTATTTTTAATCTACTATATTCCTGTTCTAACTCTCTGTTCCAAAAAGGCCAAGTATATTTTGCAAGTCTACTTCTCACCTCCAGTCTCATATGTGTAACCTACTTTTATCCTCTAAACCCAAGGTTGTCAATTCTTAGCCCTTTGGCCTTACACAATTAAAACAATTTTTTTTAATTGGTTGCTTTTAAAAATCAAAATAATTAACAACATCCAAATTTCAGTTTCTCTTGAAGAATTGGAGTGTCTGGTAACATCGTGCCCTGATTTCTGTGTGGCAACAGTCAGCTAGGCCTGCCTAGGTCCTGCCTTCCTTTGGATTGAGCAAGGGCCTTTTTTTTTTTTTTTTTTTTTTTTTTTTTTTTTTTTTTACAGTTCATTTCAATTAGTCCCTACTCAGCTCACTTGATTTGTTTCCATTACATTCCTGACCCCTGCAGACAATTGATTTTTGTTATTACTGCTCTAAGACTTTTTTCTTTTTTCCTTCTTCAGTTCATACTTGGAAACTAACTTCCTAAACTCTCAAAGATTGCTTATTTTAGAAATGTATTGCCATTTTGAGGCATATTCCTAGATGTTGATAATAAATGTTGGGATAAGGGAGTGTTTGATTAAGTTTCTTCCTTAGTAGCTTCTCATTCCTTACATTTGTGCATGTGGGCTTGCCTGTAGAGTCCTAGTCACTGGTTCCTATATATATGAGTGTGTTACATATCTCCATCCCTAGATGGTGATTTTGTTGAAGGCAGTAACTACATGCCTGCCTCTAATCAAACAACCAAGTATTTTTCTTTATTATCTGCTATGTTTTAGATACTCTTAACTTTACATAGAGAGTTATGCACAGAGATACTATGTGTGTCTCTTTGGGATCAGTGTGCACATTGATGAGGAGCAACATTGACTTTTTTGCCATCAAAAGAAGATTCAGTTTATTTACACCGTTTGATAGAAAGGAAAACCATACTGATTACAAAGAAGTTGCTTTGTATGCTGCAACATATTTTTTGAGGGCAGAATTAATATGGTTTTATTTTGATCCATATGTAGTAACCATCAACTGTGTAGAAAAGTCTTGTTAGGAGATTGAAATAATAGACACAAATGAATTTTTCTCTTCATTATCATCTTTTACACTTAAAAAAAAAAAAAGTATTGGCTGTAGGTTCTGTGCAGTAATATTCATAGACACCAAACAGTTGAAAAGGCCACAAGGAATTTTCTGTTTCCTTGCTCTTCTCAGGGTAGACCAAATAGTCATTAAGGTGCTGTTTGTTTTTTTTTTTTAATCTGGACATAGGCATGAACACTTATAAAAGGCTCCCATGCCACATTTTCCCGAGTGTGTCTATCCCCTACACACACATTTATCCTGAGAGGCATCCCTGAGTGCAGTTAAGATTCAGCTCAACAGAATCCCAGTTTTAACTGTTACACTTTATGCACATGAAACATCTCAGGGACTATTTGCTGTAAGAATTCCTAGGTTCCTAATGGTAAATGAAGGAGTAAAGTGGAATTAGGATGGCTGTCCCTATGTCTTTCTCCTCATAACTTCTTTCTTCCTCATAAATGTATGTTTCACTTTTAAAACGCCAGCTGTGTATGTCTTTCTACTTGGGGTGTGTGTGAGTAAGAGAGAGAGTAAGATCATGGAATCCCGACGGCTTCATATACTAGTAAAAATGCAGGGAACGCAATTCTGGGATTCCTCCTTTGAGGCACAGACACTTAACTAAAAGTAAGCTGTTATTTTGGCGGGCTGGTATTTTATAGTTGCTCTTAAAAATTTCTTTTTTTGCCATCAAGAGGGCTCTTTTATGACAAATCTCTGAACTACTGAAACATTTCTTAGGACCTTTTTGATTAATTTGATCATAAAATTAAAAAGTGTGTGTGTTTATAAAGGCATACCTCTGATAAGAAGGCTGATTTTATATTTTCCTTTTCTTCTCTACTTTAATCACCACCCTAGCTGCTCTTTTCTTCAGATCACCCTACTTTCAAACATGATTCTTGCTGTCATAGCTCTCTATAAGATCATTTAAATTCAACTGCCTCAACTCTTTGAGGATGTTTGTGCACAGGAGTGCATGGTAAAACATAAGGAAATGACAGCCTTACTAATACAGCAGGATCTAATCTGTTTCTTGCCGAAACGAAAAAGTAGGGGGAAAACTTAGGAGGTCCAGATGATTACCAATATGAAATGATGTTTACAAATATAGTCTTGTCTCAGCAGAGTGGAAGGCCACCTTTTGTTGGAATATGTCCTGCAAACGTGGTATTATCAATACAGTTTGTAGCACCAATAGAAGATAGACGTCTGTGATAGAAGACAGCAAACTGTGAACTGAGCCTGAAGTAGAAAACCTTTGAGAAACAGCAACAGTCCTAGGTGTGAAAAAGATCTGTGTGACCTCTTACATTTAGAACCTGTGTTGTTTTGTTTACAATGGTTAAAGCAGCAGGTATTTTTAAACAATAGCTAATAAAAAAATAAGCTTAGGAGAATGTTGCAGGTAACATGGTATATATCTTAATGAGAAGAAAAATATTACTCTGCCAAAGATACAGAGTCCCAAAGGCTGAGTTTGGCACTATTTCATCACAATGTGGCTTTCTTCTTGATGACAGCTAGCTTTTTCTGAAGTTCACTGAACTTGGGGGCGGTTTTCAAGTTTGTAATCCTAACACTTCAGCATTATTTTATACTTTCTGGATTCTGCCGAGAGACTGACATCCAGTATCTTCTTTCCACTTGCTCTTGTGCTTGCTGATTTGTCATTCCAGGATATGGACAGACCCCTAAGCTGAAGGTCTCCCAGAGGAGGATGCCAAAGCTCCATGCGTCACTCTCAGAACAATATCTCCCATAATTAAGAGCTTCTGGTGCTGTCCATTTAATGGGAATCTGCTTTAAGTCAGAAGATGAATACACACCACCATCCTCTTGACGAGACATTCCAAAGTCACTGATTTTCAGAACATTATTTTCACCTCCAGGCAGTTTCTTGCAGCAAGGTCCCTGTGTATACAATTTTTACTCGAGATACGCCATCCAGAAGCAGCATCTAATGAAAATTTTACTAACTGAGTAATAGTTCATCCTTCTTTCTCAGAAAGGAGAGGAAATCGCCTCCTGGAACCAGTTCTTTAATGATGTAGATAGGCTGTCTTTGTGTGCGAACTCCTATAAGTTTGACAATATTGGGATGATTATATTGCTTGAGGATTTTGGTTTCTTGTAAAAATTTTAATTTCAGTTCCTGGGAAAGATCTTCTTTATATGTTTTAACAGCAACAGCAATTTTATCCTTTAATGGGCCCTTAAATATATCATCAAAATTTCCCTTGTCCAATAATTCTCCTAATGTGACATCTTCATAATTGAAAACCCATTTCTTATTCTCCTAGTTATGGCCCTACTATGATACCATGGTGCCCTTAATTGGAACGTTGACCTTTTTTTTTTTTGCAATTTAAAAAATTGAGATAAAATTCACCATTTTAAAGTGTACAATTCAGTGGTTTTTAGTATATTTGCTGTGTTGTGCAACCATCACCACTGTCTAATTCCAGAACATTTCTGTCACCCCAAAAAGAAACTGTATGCCTGTTAGCAGTCACTCCCAACTCTCCCCTTCCCTCAAACCCCGGAAACCACTAATGTACTTTCTCTATGAATTCGCCTGTTTTGGACATTTCATATAAATGAAATCATGCAATACGTGGCCTTTTATGTCTGGGCTCTTTCACTTAACATCATGTTCCCAAGGTTCATCCATGTTGTAGCATGTATCAGTACTCCATTCCTTTTTATGGCTAAATGTTATTCCATTGTATGATTATGTACCACATTTTGTTTATCCATTCATGAGTTGATGGACAGGAACAATGACTTTTACGTATTGAATTATAAGTTCAACATTAGTGTATCTGCAATTATGATTGATAATGTCAAGATTATACTTGGTGTGAACAGAATGTGTAGAAATGATATGTAAATTATTTGTCAGCATTTCATGCGGTGTGATTATTTTCTAAGGCCCCTTCTAACTCTGGTTTTATGAAATATGTGAATGTAGTATTTTCATCAATAAAATTTAATGCGTTATGCATTAGTTTAAATTTTGAATGAGAATAATGTTAGGCAGATATGAAATTATTTGCCACATGTTGTAATGATCATGTTTTGAATTTATTTCAATATGCAGTATTTGAAAAATGTCAATACATAAAGGAAAGGAAATGAGTATAATTAAGTCAATATATTTTTAAAGCAATTTTTATAATTTAGCAGACATTGCATCTTAATATAAGTCACTATTAAAATTGTGTCCTTGTGAAATATGTGATGTCATTTTTCTCTTTTTTTGTTGATCATGTAAAATAGGTTCCTTTGCTACATGTTTTGTTTACTTTTAATAAGCTATTGCTTGCCCTGTGGAATGTTTTATTTGTTACTGTTTCATGCCCCCCAAAATGTTCAATGTCTTTTTTTTAAGTCATCATAGTGTGTCCATCTTTAATAGTTTCTAAGAGTGGACAATAAGAAATATGCAAATATTTCACCCTTTTCTAGGGACTTAATTTAAACTTTTGTTATTGACTCATTAACTTTTCTTTCTTTCTTAAGTCTTCCTTCCTCCCTCTCTCCCCTTCCCTCCCTCTCCCTTTTCCCCTTCCTCCTCCCTCTCCTCCTTTCTCTCCTTCTTCCTTTTTAATTCCATCTTTCTCTCCTCCTTCCTTTCTTCTTCCCTTCCTCCTTTCCTTCTTTCTTCCTTTTCCCTTCCCTTCCCCTCCCCTCCTTTCTTCCTTTCTTGTCTATCAATATAATCACTTTGTTTCTTTCAGGTGAAATTGGAATGAAATTATTCAGCTGTGACCAGAAATTAATTTTCCTGAGTAGATTGCCGAGAATTATGAATGAAGAGGGCCCATTTGCATCTCCTTAAATTATTCAGTTATCTGCTTTATTGCTCCATGTGGAAAACAGAAAATTGTTGAGTTTTGCATTACTGTATTTTAACTTGTTGCCTAGTTTCTACATGTTTATTTTCAGTACTGGCTGAAAGTGTTAACTGTCTCATATTTTTAGCACAATGTGCTGCATACAATTCCCAACAAGCAAATAAGGTTACATGTGTACAGAATTTCACTTTAGGTTAACTAAATATTGCCTGGGTTTAGTTGTATTTTTTTCCATTCTGAAATGCTTTCTTTTTATTGTTTGAAACTGAAAATAAACAATTATTGAACCATTTTGAATTTACCTCATTTTAAAACTCAGTTTTAATTTATTATTTGGCCTGTTTTTAATATTAGTCACTACAAAGTGGGAGCATTGTTTTATGCAGTGCTTAGGAATCATTTTATATAGTACATGTACAACATTAAAACCTGTTTAAAAAAGAAAAAGGTACCAGTGCTCACTTGTCCCTTGCCATTTTTTTCTTGTAATTATGTTGGAAAAATCTTGGTGGGGGGAATCAAAAATTAATTGTGTTTTAATTCTACAGCTACAGGAGCTTTGTATTGCTGAACTTTAGTCTGGAAAAGTTTAACAGTGACATTTTTAAAACAGATTTTTTTATCTACTGAATTCTACCAGTGTAACCTTTTTTCTAAATAAACAATAGTTTTCTCAAATGATTGTATATCATTGTGTATATTGTTACTTATTCAAAATAACTTAGCAAAGATAATAAGGTTCCTAGCCATTTCTTCTCAATTCCGTCTTACCAATAATATGAAAAAAATCTTGTTTGATTACCTTTGTTCCTGGAGTAAACAGTGGACTGCTATCATGCCTTGATTTATCCATTTAGTTTTCAGTTCCTTGGAAACAATGGTACCAATGCAAATTAAAATTTTCAGAGAATGGCAGAAAGGATATAATTTTTTAAAGGATTGAGAAATTCTGAGTGTATTTTAGAATTGGCAAAGGGGGGGTATAAATCCTGATGCCTCTTTTCAGGTAATTGTAATTTGCAAAAATTGGTGAGCCGAATATTTATGAGAGGGTGCATCTATTCTATTCAGTGACTATTGAGTACTTATAATGTGCCTGGCATAAAAAGAGATACTTTGTTACAGTGGTTTTTGACTTTGAGAAAGTAACTGCGGTTCACCTTAAAATCATTTATCTGAAACATACCAGGAAGAGCTTTCCAGTTGTTATGTCTTATTTATATTTTAAAGATTACATGATTGCGATTTTGAACTAGAAAGTTGGCTAATTTGTTGGCATCGTTCTCTTCTAGAGAATGTTCCCCTAAATTGTTGAACATAGGTAGTTTTTGGTTGTGGCCTTGCTAGAAATGCATTGATGATGGAAAATACTAACTTTGGATTTAACTATACAAAAATAATTTATGTTGGAAGTAGGAAATCTATATTTGTATAATTATAGCTATTTTTGAGCATCTTCTCTGTTCTAGGTACAAAGAAGTATAAGACTCAATTCCTGTTTCAAGGGTGCTTCCAGTCTAGCTTGGGAAATAAGAGCCATATGAGTGCTATGGGGGCCAGCAAACTTTGTCTGTAAAGGGCCAGATATTAATAGTAAATATTTGAATCTTCGTTGGCCATGTGGTTCCTGTTACAGCTACTCAGCTCTGCCATTGTAGCAAGAAAGCAGTTATAAATAATATGTAAATAAATATGGCTGAGTTCAGTAAAACTTTATTTATAAAAACAGGTGGAAGCCTGGATTTAGCCTCTAGGCTGACCGCTTCTTTAGAGAGTAGAGAGTACCTGTAGATTAGTTCAAAAAATATGTGAGTGCCTCTTATTCATCAGAGGTACAACCATGAGCACAACAATTTCCTGCCTTCATGGAGCTTCCATTCTAGTCAGTAGAGACAATAAATATATAATATGTAGTGATTACATTTATAAAAGAAAAAGTAAAAAAATTAAGAGAAGAAGAAAATATAACTAAAGAAAAAAAAATAAGTGGAGGGAAATGCTCTGAGAAAAAATAAACCTGGGTAAGGAGGCAGGGCTTACTACCTTACATATATGGTGATTGTGGAGTAAAGATGAGAAAGGCAGGACTTTTTGAGGCAGTTATCACAGTATGAATATTTTATTAATGCAAACAGAAGATAGCCCTGATCCCCAACCCATCTTTGAACATTTTACATGATAATAATGTAATATGAGTTCTAGTGGGTGACATCTAGGCTTGCCATTTTCCAGAAAGGAGTTCTTGACTTTAGGCTCACCAGTGGGCTTAGGAGTATTTATAAGCCTCCCAGAAATTAAATACAAATTTGGGATACATGCACTTTTCTAGGTATATAGCTTTCACCTGATTCTCAAAAAGATAGACCTAAGGTGGCAAGTTTGTTTTTCTGGGTCTTGTTCCAAGGAGGTCTAAAACCTTTATAACTAACCCTGAATTTATCTGGAGCTGGTGAGAAGTTGCAAGACAATTGTTCATCTGTCTACCTTGGATTAAATGGTAGGGGTAAAAGAGAAGCTTTCCTTACCTTGGCAAATGATCTACAAGTGATTTGCAATGTATTGTTGGAAAGTAACTGGTCCATGGTATTAGGGGTATTTTCTATTTCAAGAAAACACTTTAGTCACATATAGGTGGAAATGACAGCCTCATTTTTTCACCAACTATGTAATTGTTTTATTGATACCCCACCATGTTCCAAAAGGGATTTATGAAAAAATGTATAGTACACTATTTTAAAATTAAATGAGAAAAGTTGGTTTCTGGGTGAAATTAATATCCTAAATGAAGTTAATACCCCAAAGTGTTATGTACAATTGGGCCATGAATTAATTAGGTTTGAAAAACTGTCAGGCGACAAAGAGAAGGTAATGTCAGTTACAGGAATTATGGCGTCCATCAAATAAAAAGCTAGTTGCAGTGGAGAATGTTTCCTGGCACTGAGACCTGAAAGAAACTTCTCCTTTGCATTTTCAAAGAAACCATGTCTTTTTCAGTGAATAAAACAAAAAGATATATCTTGAAATGGCCCGTAAGTGTTAGCTGATAGCCAGCACCTCAATTCATTCTAGTAAGGATATTTCTACAATGACACCAAAACATGTGGTCCAGACAGGTCTCTGATGATTTGGTTCAGTTCAGGAAAACATTTTTGAGTATTGGGACAGGGTTTGTAAACTGGGATTTATGACAGTCTTACTTTTTATAAGCCTGTTTGTAAATATCAGAAAACTCATGTGACCGTTGTTTGGTTCCCATGATACAAGTAATATGAACAAGAGCTCATTAGTGGAAAAGCTGCGCCTGGCCTTCGTTATTTCATTCTTATGGATACTGATCTCCAGGGCTACCTTTTAGATAGAATAGAGCTTATAATATTGTATCTGCATAATACGCTATCTCATCACTTACCAGAAGCATGGTTTAAATGTTTAATTTTTAAAATTGCAGTAACATTTCTAGATACACTAGCTGCCAGAGCCAAAGAGATTTTATTGGGTCTAGAGGATAAGAGGAGGAGCTGCTTAAAAGATGCTAGTTCATGCTAATTGAAAAATTGATTTTGTTTTATTTATAGACACAAGTAGAAATGATAATTAAGAGTAACAAAGAAGGGATATTGGAAGTAGTGACTAAAGGAACTGTGACAACCTGAGAAGATACACCTTAATGTAAGGGTCATTTCTTTTTGTTTCTGATTCTTAGGAACTGCTTTAAGCTGTAATGGCCATTTCTACATGGGTCGGGCTTAAAAAGCTTAATTCCTTTAATGTGTTGCTAAATGGATGTTGTTAGTAGAGAAAGGAGAGAGAAGGGAGAAGATTCTGATTGGGCACAGGGCACATAAACTTGAGAAATATGTAATTGCAAATAAGAAATAGACTTCATTTCAGGGAAAGGACCTAAAAAGTGATTTTGTATTTAATCTCTAGCTTAGCCTGACCTCTGGTTTTGGTCACATGAGAGCTAGATGTCCTTGGACTTGAGTATCAGACTTTAGCTCTGATAAAGAGCTACTAATCCCTCTATTCCCACAAAATTTTGTTATATTTTAATCAAAATGGTATTGTACTGTGTTCAGGGCCTTCATGATCCTAATTTCGTGCAGTATGTAATAGTCCTTATCTCCTGTTACATATGACATTATTGTCAAAGAACATTAAGAATCGTAATTGGATATGGCACTGCTAGTTACTATTATGCAGACACCTTTTGTGCTTTCCAGGATAATTGATCCAAGATATCAATAACAATAGACAAAAATTCATGCCTGCAAGATATAAGCAGGAAACAAAATGTAAAATGAGTAAGGTATTCATACCACATGCATCTGGGGGATGGACCAGGTACATTTTAAAAAGATGGTGAATACTCAGAATTACCTCAGACTAAGTGTGATTTGGGAAGTTTATTTCACAACAGGTTTCTCTAGGAAGGATTTATAAAGGATTTGGGACTTTAGGAATCCAATCAATTTCTACTTAGACCTAGAGAGTATAGGTCTTTGGAGGTCTGGTTTAACCCTAAGTTGGCACTGGCAGAGAGAGAATGTTGAACTTGGAATTTATTTATTTATTTTATTTTATTTATTTTTTATTTCAGCATAATATGGGGGTACAAATGTTAAGATTACGTATATTGCTCTTCTCTTCCCTCCCCTCTCGAGTCAGAGATTCAAGCGTGTCCATCCCCCAGACAGTGCACATCACACTTGTTATGTATATATATACACCCATCCCCTCTTCCCTGAACTTGGAATTTAAACCAATTCTGGTATTATACAGAACCCTTGAAACCAACCTGTTATACTAGCCCAGCATTAGATCAGATTTGAGGGCAAATGCTCTCTACCTCTTTGGATACTGTTTCTTGCTGCATCCGGATTTTCCCCCTTTTTTGTCTTTTTAAAAAATAACTAAGCCTGACTTCAGTCTTTTTATTGCTTTAATCAGTGTTAATCACATTTTTCATATCTTTACAAGTAATTGAAAAGTTGTTACCTGTATGTCAAGATGACTTTCCTTGTCCATTTCTATTCCTCTGAGTGAGGATGAACTCCACTGAAACTACTTCCTCACCTTGCCTTTAAAATGCCCTTCTGCTAATGAATTAAATGTAGCAATACATGTAAAGCACCTAAAACAGGACCTAGCACATGGCAAATACTCGATAAGTAGTATCAATTGTTATTAGTGGTAATATTTATACCAGTAGTTTCCAAACTGGGAATCATTAGAATTAATTGAGAAACTTTAGGAGGCCCCCACCTCAAATATATTGACTCAGATTCTGTTGGGGTGGGAGCCTTGAGTATCTTTTTATTTTTATTTTTTTACTTATTTTTTTTTGTTTTTTATTTTATTATTTCTTTTGTTTTTTTCTCTGTTTTGCCTAGAAAGAAGTACTAGAGTGAATGGAGTATTTTTTTAAAACAATTTCTCAGGTGATTTTAACATAGGATGGCATTTGGGCATCACAGAGTTTAACCAGCATGCAATCCCAGCATCTCTCTTCTTACCTTAATTTGAGACAAAACCCAGCTAGAGGCTTCTTATTTCTGGGTGTGATAAGTATATTACGTCCCAAAGACAACCAATACCTAGAAAGGAACATTTAAAATCAAGAGCAACAACCTCTGTTCTGGGATCAGAGTTCATCAACTTTACTAGCCCATGTTGCTCTTGTTTACTGACCCCCCGTCTTTTCCAGACTGTCACTGACCTTCCTGGATGTAACCTCTTGTTAGCCTATGTGTGTATTGTCAGCAAGCATCTGCAACCAAGATAAGCACTTTGAAGTTCAGAACTTCTTTTGATATCACTTATACCTTTTCCTATGACTTTTATCTGTAGTGGTTCACTTTTCTATGATTGGAATTGTGTTCAGGACTGGATTTTGTCCTCTATTCCTTGTTTTTCCTTGCAAAATATACCAATGGTAAGTGGGGATTTGTGTAAACGTTTAATAATTTAATGCTATGAATTTCCCTCTAACCACTGTTATAATTGCATCCCACAAATTTGATTTCATTTTCATTCAACTCAAAGTATTTTCCAACTTCCCTTTTTATTTTTTTCTTTGACCCATGTATGTTGCTTTATTTCCAAATATTTGCAGATTTTCCAGGTATCTTCTGTTATTGATATCTATTAATAGTTCTGTTGTGGTCAAAGAACATACTTTGAATTATTTAAATCCTCTTGAATTTACTGAGGCTTGTTTTATGGCTCAGTAGCTGGTCTACCATGGTGTATATTCCACATACACTTGAAAAGAATATGTATTCTGTTCTTGTTGAGTGTAGTGTTCTTTAAATACTAATTAGGTCAGGTTGATGGTGTTCCAAGTCTTCTGTATCCTTGCTGATTTACTGTCTGTTGGGTCTGTCAATTACTGAGAAAAGCATATTGAAATCTACAAGTATAATTGTGGATTTGTCTTATTCTCTTACTTATGTTATTTTTTGCTTCAAGTATTTTGAAACTGTTAAATTTTTTTTAATTTTTTTGAGACAGAGTCTCACTTCCGTTGCCTGGGCTAGAGTGTCGTGGCATCAGCTTAGCTCACAGCAACCTCAAACTCCTGGGCTCAAGCGATCCTCCTGCTTCAGCCTCCCGAGTAGCTGGGACTACAGGCATGCACCACCACGCCCGGCTAATTTTTTCTATATATTTTTAGTTGTCCAGCTAATTTCTTTCTATTTGTAGTAGAGACAGGGTCTTGCTCTTGCTCAGGCTAGTTTCGAACTCCTGACCTTGAGCGATCCTCCCACCTCGGCCTCCCAGAGTGCTAGGATTACAGGCGTGGCCCTGAAACTGTTATTAGGTACATACACTTAAGATTATGTACTCTTGGTGAATCAACCCCTTTATTAAATGAATTATTCCTCCTTATCGCCTGGTAATATTCCTTATTCTAATATCTATTTTGATATTAACATAGCCTCTCTAACTTTCTTTTTCTTGTATTTGGATGGTTTATTTTTTCCATCCTTTTTCTTTATATTGACAATGGATTTCTTTTTAATGACTGTCAATGGATTAACAATCTCTGTCTTATAGTTGGGGTGTTGACATTAAAATACATTTAATGTCATTATTGACATGGTTGAGTTTAAATCTGACATATTGCTATTTTTTTCCATTTGTCCCATCTTCTCTTCCTTTGTTCTTTTCTTGCCTTCTTTTAAATGGATTGTGCCTCAGTTTTCTCACTTACACTTATAAAATGAGGCTAATAACCATTCCATAAGGTTGCCCTAAGGATTAAATGGGTTAATTTATACAAAGTGCTTAGAATGATGCCTGGCACATATTTATACAGAGCTTGATAATTTTTTAAAATAGGAGATGGAGAACTCCTTGGGATATAGACTCTTAAGAGGCTTTGGGTTCTAAACCTGGTTATATACACACACAGGTGAGGTAGGTAGTTGTCTATAAGTGTGGTTTGGGTGAACCCTGAAAGGCCTTGGCTCCAAAATATCTACTAGCTAGCTGTGGTATGTGAAATTCTCACAGTTAAGCACTTTACAGGGCCTTCTGGAGATGTGTATATTCATTAAGCTAGGTACGGGAGGGGGCAATCAGTTTTCTCACTAGCACTGAAACAAGAATGATTTCTGATGATACTCTATCATGCTGCTCCTATATTTCCTAGGAAAGCATTGGGAGGGTAAATACCTAGGCAAAAGTCAGAGAAAAGCATACAGCTTGACCCTGGGAGGGAGCCACAGTAGGCAGCCCAGATGGCTCCTTGAAGGTGAAGAGGTGGGAAAGTTGCCAGAAAGAACCTAGCCCAATTGGCGGTTTTACCGTGGGCTGATTTATGAAGTTCAACTTAATAAATCAGTTAAAACAGGTTTTGTATTTGCCTTGTTTCTTCTAGTTTCATTGTAGGAGGAATATGTCACAACTGATATTTAACTGTTTGACTCTTGAATAGTTGACTTGGTCATACTTTATAATTTACCTCCAAAACACAAGGTTGCTGGTTTGGAAGTCTAAGTGGTAGTGGGTTTAGAATAGTTGTGCTCTTCCCTCTTTTGCCTCTTCATTGAGGATTTGTTTGGGCCCTCTGAACTCTTCCACATTGATCTAGAATATAAGCTCCATGAGAGCAGGGACTGTATAATACCAGTACCTAACACAGTACATGGCACATTATAGGTATTCAATAAATATTTCTTGAAAGAATGACCCATTTGTCATTTCCTCCAATTGAATAAAAATCCTTTTTATCAGATCAACAGATCATTATTACCTGCTTGACTCCTTGCCCTCATGGTTCTTCAGTGCAGCTCATTTGGACCATTAACCTCCTCCAAATTGAGCCCCAAACTTAGACTTTGGGCCCAATCTTGTCCCTGGGCTAAAAGGAGTATGACAAGTGCTAGACAAGTATTTCAGCAGCTCAACATTAGCCTTGCTGCTGGTCCTACTTCAACCTTTGGTGCAGATTTTGTTAATAGGATTTTTCTCTTTCTTTTTGTGGCTAACCCCACCTGTACACCTAAGTTCCATAAACAAAGTCCTTGTTCTGTATCTCCATTTGTCTAGAGATGCTGTCCATGTCTTAAACATAAAACATCATAGCTGGGTCCCTAATACCTGCTGCTCAGCCTACTGTCCTCTCTCCTAACACACATCCCAAACTGGGGGTTGTGGTAGCCTTGAGAGGTTTGGGAGAGGTTAAAGACATTGGGAGAGCAATATTAGGACAGAGGGGCCATACCTGAGCTTGGCATTTTGGGAAATTTTTTTCTGAATGCTCTGCAACAGGAATGAAAAGGAGACCCTTTTCTTCTTCTCTCCAGTACTACAGCCTATTGCTCTCAGGACCTGCAGTACAGACTAGTACTAGTGGTCCCATGGCTGTAGATTCACAGTTCATAGGCTTTTGGGAGCTGATCTGAGACCCTAACCACTCTTTGTTCTTATGGGAAAATATGTTCTGAGTTTCAAACAGTTGACTTACAAGTAAATTTGGAACACAGTTCATTGATAAATTGGAGATGGCTGTTAAGCTAATCAGACATGCTTTCTCCACCAGGGACCCTGAGTAAATGGATTTCCAGGTTGGTCTCTATATCATGATGTATGCCATTCCTTTTCTGTAACTCTGGACAAATAACAGAGGTTTTTTCTTTTCAAGATTGGTATAATTATTTTTGACAGAGGATGAATTGGCTAAAGAAAATTCTTGTTACTTTTATTTTGGTGGTAGTGGTCATTGTTTTGGGAAGGATGTTAGCTTACAGCAACTTTTAAAGACATATTTGAGTTTACATTTTTTCAAATACTTTTTTTTGTTTATAACTAAAATAACACTCATTGAGACAGTTTACATGACAAATTCTCCCAGGGTCTCTTTAATTCTTCAACTTTGTTGGCAGACTTAAAATATAGGTGTCTAATGTCCTAGGAACAGAAATATGCTAACCTTTGAAGAAAGAACATTTTGGGTAATAGAAGACTAGAGGGACCTTTCATGCAGTTCTTCTCTTGATCATTTTAGAGCCAGTATGTTGAAAGATGAAGTCATTAGAAATATTTCAAGGGCCACATCCCACTGCTCCCTGCAGGATATGTGCAGGGAAATTCTGACTGCCTACTAGCCCAAATAAAGTCTCAATTCTTTCTCAAAGTAACAAATAGATGTCCAACATGTCCTCTCTGCCTTGGTGGGGCATTAAAGTCACTGAGGTATGAAATAAGTCATTTGCTTTTATATTTAGTCAGCTTCCTTAAGACATTTTTAAACCATAGTTCAGTTAACAACTTCATTTATCCACCATATTTGGAAAACATACTTGATGGCTTAAGTGAGACACATGCTAAAATTAAACTGGCAAAGATGTTCCATTAAGATTCTGATTCATGTAGCTTAGTTAAATGTTAACATTATTAACAATATGTCCTTTTGAGAAAGGCTGGGATGAGGAGTTTTAGAGGAGGAGGGTGGGCCTGGACAAAGTGAAAGTGAAGTTAAGATGGCAAGTATTCTTCTAGTTGCTAAAATGAAGCATAGAAACAGCATTTATTCTCCCCCCTTCTTTTTATCCAAGGCATTTAGAGGTCAGAGAGCTATTACCCTGTAAGCAAAACTTCTTCGTTACCCTGGGTACTCCTGGTTCACTTTACATAATAAACATCTTCCTGGAGAGCTCTCAGGCGCACATGCACAAATCAAATAGTTTTCTCATTGACTCACACTTTCATTTATGATCTTCATTTGTCAGCAGATTCTAAAACTAACCCAGTCAGGTAGTTAATAAGTGGTACTTAAATACAGAAGGAGCTCCTATTCTTTTATATAACTCTAATGAATTATTTCAGGAAACAAGCTTTAGGAAAGTGAATGTACACTCTTGTATCCTAAATTTGAATTTCATCTATTGGTTCTCTTGAAAGTAAGGACCAGCTACACTATATTTTTTCTCTTTAATTTTTCCCCTTAACTATTATGTCTATTGTGATAATTCCTCCTGCAATCTAGAGACCAAGTTTTCTTGATTCATTTAATTGTTTGTCATCACATTGTAACAATTACAGAAAAATTATTTATTTTACAAACATTCATTTATCATGCATGATGTGAGAGAAAATTCACTTGGTCCTGGGGATCTGCAATCAGGTAAGGCAAGGTCTGTCAAGGTGCTCACAGTCTCGTAAGGGAGGGAGATAAATTAATAGGCAATTCCTATGCTGTGTGAATAGTGCTTTTACAGGAAAAGTACAGGGTGCTGTGGGAGCACAGAGGTTGGGTGGGAGGTTGGAGGGCGAAGGGGGTTCAGGGTATTCTGATGTCTATGAAAGCACAAATCTCAGGCAAAGTCATTTGTTAGCACATGTCAAAGTTTTATTTAACCAATTAATGAAAGAACCAGCAGATACATAAGAATACTGGTTCAAAGAGCATTTGAAAAACTGATTCATGTAGTCAGTTGTGGAAAAAATGCTAAAATAAGATTACTAAGTTACATTCAATTCTGGCTAATGTTTTGTTGTGCAATAAACTGAAACTTCTTGGGGTATGTACTGAATCAAGTTCCCCTGCCCAAAATTCAATCACATCTTAGTAGTTTTCTGCAAGTTAACCTCTAACTTTATAAGACTAAAATCTTTGGAACCATAATTGTGGATAGTCAAAGTTAGAAACTTTGGGAGAGTCAGGTGACTGACGGACTTATTAGAAAATGTACTGCCCTGATATTTAACAAGTCATGCAATCATCATTTTCCCTTATTTCAAGTTGGGGTGTTTTTTGTTGTTGTTGTTTTTTTTTTTTTTTGAGACAGGGTCTCACTCTGTCACCCAGGCTAGAGGATAGTTGTGCAACCATAGCTCATTGTAACCTCCAACTCCTGGGCTCAAGCGATCCTCCTGCCTCAGCCTTCTGAGTAGCTAAAGCTACAGGTGTGCACCATCATGCCTGGCTAATTTTTTCATTTTTTGTAGAGATGGGGTCTCACTACTTGCCCAGGCTGGTCTCAAACTCCTGGCCTCAAGCGATCCTCCACCTTGGCCTCCCAAAGTGCTGGGATTACAGGTGTGAGCCACCATGGCCAACCATTTTCAAATATTTTTGTAAGTTTTCCTATGTCATCTTCTCTGTGACCTTGGGCAGTTTCTAAAGAATGTTCTTGGTCACAAAAAATAGCTGGTCTCATTGTGTCTTTGTGTTAAGATCATTAATTCAATGTATTGTTTAGTTAATAATTTTCTACAGTTCTTAGAGGCAGTGGAAATTAGACGTAGACCTAATAGGGTTGATGATGATAATATTGTTCACAGTTATTCTTGCCTTTCTTGTAAGAGGATTACATATCCCCATCCACTGCCTAGTGACTTACTATGTCTCTTTTGAGAAGAGTACAGGTCCATGCTTTATTGATTTTGGGCTCCACTGGCATGCTTTGGCCAATAGAGTGTGAACAGATATGAGATATGCCACATCCAAGTATAGATTTAAGGTGATTATATGGTTTGGCTTGGCCTCTTGTTTTTGCTGTCTGCCAAGAGAAAAATATAGCCCAGATAAGGCCTTAGGCTTTATCCTACAGTGAGAAGACATCTAGGTCTATAGAGTAAAGCTAAGAAGGACTGGGCATATTTGCAACTGACTTGCAGTCAACCCTCAGTTTACATGTAATATAAGCAAACAGTAAAGGTCATAAGCCACTGAGATTTCCCCCTAAGGATAGGAACAAGACAAGAATGTTAGACTTATGCCTAGGATCACTTGATATCACAAAAGAGAAAACTCGAACTTCCCTATGAATATACATGCAAAAATCCTCAACAAAATATTAGTAAACTGAATCCAGCAACATATAAGAAAGTTGTACATGATGACCAAGTTGGATTCATCCAAGAAATGCCAGGTTGGTTTAATACAAAATCTCAGAAATGCAAGGTTGGTTTTATATGAAAATCTATGTAATACACCATATTAAGAGAATGATGGACAAAACCCAAATGATCATCTCCTTAGATGCAGAAAAAGCATTTGACAAAATTTCAAAACCTTTAATAATAAAACACCCTACAAACTAGGAATAGAAGAGGATGTTCTCAATCTGATAAAGGCATCTATGAAAAGCCCACAGCTAACATCATACTTAATTGTGAAAGACTAAAACATTTCCACCTAAGATCAGAAACAAAACAAAGATGTTCTTGCTTATCCTTTCTGTTCTACATGTACTGGAGGTTATATCCAGGGCAAATAGGCAAAAAATATAAATAAAGGGCATCCAGATTAAAAGGAAGAAATAAAGTTATTTCTATTTGCAGATGACATGATCTTGTATATAGAAAATCTTAAGAAAAAAACTATTACAATAAATAAATGCTGTAAGATTGAAGGATACAAGACCAATATACCAAAATCAACTGGATGTCTATGTATTGAACAATCTAAAAATGAAATTATAAATGCAATTCTATTTACAATAGAATAATAAAGTATTCACTAATAAATTTAATAAAAGAATTGCAAGACTTGTAAAATTACAAAACGTTGTAAAAATTTTAATATGGTCCAATTTATCAGTCATTTTTAATGATGTGTACATTTTGTGTTCTATTAGCCTTTTGCTTTTGATGCTTTCAGATGTCTGTGTTTGTGTGTGTAGCCAGTCTTCATCGGCCAAGGATTTCAAATGATATACTAGTTACATTAGTACCCTAACTACCACATGAGTCCCAAAGATGGGAAGGAGCCAATCTAAAGCCTACCTTTTTGGTCTTCATTTTTGTTCAAGGATGATTGACAATGAGACTATTTTCTCCCTTCAGGTGAAACACCAGTCCCAACTCACAGGATGACTTTAGTATACAATGACCCAACATCAGTCCCTTTGGGGTATTGTTATCGTTTTGGAGTATTGTTATTTTAATCATTGAAATGAAATCTAATAGAAAAAAAAATTTTAAATGTTGGCAGAATAGTATGCACATATATCACCTGGTTTCAACAATTATGATCTTGTGGCCAATCTTATTTCATCTTTATTGCACTGCTTCATGCCTGAATTATTTTGAAGCTAATCCTATATATCACATAATTTCAAACATAAATAATTCAATATTTATCTCTAAAAGGTAAGGATCCTTCAAAAATTAGGCATATAACCATCGTCAACTAAAATATCAACAATTTTAACAGCTTCATATATCCAATGTTTAAATTTCTAATAGTTTCATAAATGTCATAATTTTTAAACAGCTTTATTGAGATATAATTTACATAACATACAATTAACCCATTTAAAGTGTGCAATTCAATGGCTTTTAGCATATTCATGGAATTGTGCAATCTTCACCATGATCAATTTTAGAACATTTTCATCACCCCAAATAGAAACCACTTATTTGCAGTCATCCCCCCAGTTCCACCGTCCTCCTAGCCTTAGGCGACTGTGACTCTACTTTCTGTCTCTATAGATTTGCTTATTCTGGGCGTTTGACATAGTGGAGTTATACAGTATGTGATCCTTTGTGACTGACTTCTTTCACTCAGCATAAAATTTTCAAGGTTCATTCATGTTGTAGCATGGATCAGTACTGTACTTCATTTCGTTTTATTGCTAAATAATATTCCCTTGTATTGATATGCCACATTTTATTTATCCATTCATCAGTTGATAGGCATTTGGATTGTTTCACTCTTTGGGTACTATGAGTAATGCTGCTATGAACATTTGTGTATGGGTTTTTGTGTAGACGTAAATTTTCATTTCTCTTGAGTACATAATTTTTTAAAGTTGCTTTGAGTTAGCATCTGAATAAGGTCTACATTATGATTAATTTATATGTATTTTAGGTCTCTTTTAATTTATATAGGTTCTCTTTCATTTTTTTTTCTCGAAATTATTTACTTGTTGTAAAAAACATGCCATTTGTCCTGAAGAGCTTCCCACAGCTTGGATTTTGCCACTTGTGGTGATATTTAATGTGTTCCTCTGTTGTTATTGCTGTCATCACTGTCCTTCCTCCTCCTTCTCCCCCCCCACCTCCTTTCTCTCCTCCTCCTCTTACTCCACCACCTTCTTCTTCCTCCCCCCTCCCTTCTTCCATCCCCTTTCCTCTCTTTGTTTAACAAAAATACTTGATTGGATGTGTTTTGTTCTTCCATCCAAATGAACATTATGTCTGGTGGTCCCCTTTATTCGTATGTGATGTTAGCAGGTGTTGATGATCAATGCATACATTTATCAATTCATTAGGTGTTGCAAAATGGATGATATGCCAAATCTATCATTCCATTTTCATTTATAAGCTAGAATACTTCCATAAAGAGCTGAACTTCCCCATATCAATTGTTTGCTTATTGAGTGGTACAGTTTCTATAGGAAAGGTAGCATAAATACTTGATTTTGCCCTCTATTTATCAGTTTTCAACAATAATGAATGGTTCACTGGTACCCTCCAAAAATGACCAATAAATTATATTTGAGTATCATTATTAACTCATGAACTTAAAACATATTTAATGTTTCAGTGTATTGCAGCTATTATTCTTATTGATTCTCAAATTGTTCCATCCCTTTTGGGTTGGCTTCTCTGTCTTTTTGACATGACCCCTGTAGTCTTTGATGACTTTCTTGTTTTCTGGTGTGACAGGAGTTTCCAGATTCATTTTGTACATTCCCTGCCCTATTCCTGGAATCAACCATATCTCCAAGAAGCCCTGATTTCTTTTGGTTGTTGGTTTTTAAATTTGCAAGTTAGTGTTCAATGTCTAGCAGGCTTTTAGATATTATATATTATTTGCTAAAAGTGTACTAGAAGGAATAAAGGTTACAAGTCAAGGTACTTTCTAGCAGGTTCTTAAAATTTCCTTGTACTCAGCACAGGAACAACCTCTGTGACACTTGGGAGGAGAAATATTGAGGTCATAGGTTAATAAACATCCAAAGGCTGATTTATGCATCAAAATGTATCCCTGTCAGATTAGTACTCTTAGTTAGGCACACATAGTTTGTATGACGCTATAAGATCTGACTGAGTCTGTTCTCTTGAATGTCAATCATGAAGAGAAAAATGATTTTGATTTTCAAAACTTTGTCTATTGCAAGAAGAATCACATTTGAGCAAGAAAAAAACCTCTCTTTCATTTGCCTGAGAATTGTATATGTCTCTTAGTCATATCTATGGCCATTAGTCTAGGCACCGTCCCTATGCTAACAACTGCCAGACTTCTATCTCCCACCCAGGCAGCCTTTTGCCTAACAGACAGGGACCCAATCATGCAAAGCCTTATAAGCCCTGGTAAGGAGTTTGTATTTTATTCTAAATGCAAAGGATGGGAGGTCTTTAGAGGGTATAAGGCAAAGGGGTCATACAACTGGTTTATAGTTTTAAAAAATCACTTTGGGAGGGATTGTCAAAAATGGCGGATTAGGGAGGATCTCCTGGCTCTCTGCTCTCAGATTGGGAGGTGAAGAAGGCGACCTGAGTGACACGAGGGGGTAGTTCCCCCACAAGATCGGCTTCAGGGAACTACAGAGAAGCTTCGAGGGGCAGCAGAGCTGGGAAAAGGAGGAAAGCAACGCAGTGGATTTACCGTGAAGTTCCGAGAATCCGAGTGGTACAGCGGGGACTGGAGTGCAAGCTGGCCGCGCTCAGCGGCTAGCCGTACGGGACTGTGTGTGATTTGTGCCACAGAGAGACGACTTCTCCTTCGCCGACCTCCACACCCACGCAAACAGGGAAGTGCCTGAAGTCAGCGTGAAGAGGTAACACGGGCGGACAGGCAGTTCGGAGGGGAGGCAGGAACGGAGAGCAATTAGAAATCTACAGGGATCTGTGCAGGGTCTCCTTGGCTGAGAGAGCTGTACACAACAGCAATGTATGCCTCGCTGGTGAAGGGACAGAAAAGTGAGACAGATCGCTCATTAGACTGAGTAGACCAAGTTACTCGGGTGACCCAAGCACAGCTGGGGAGGGAGCGGTAGAGGGAGCGAGCACAAGCCTCCGCGGATCTCCCCCAGGCAGTCGCAGCGGACCCAGCCGCACGCCCGCTCAAAACAGACAGAACTCCCCCGCCTCGGAGGAAACT
>VBSM01000656.1:2746188-2757696 GCA_008086735.1 Cheirogaleus medius | reverse complement strand
AATATTTGTACCCCCATTACAAGATGGAATAAAAATAAATAAATAAATAAAAAAACAACAAAAAAAATCACTTTGGCTGCTGTGTGGCCCAGAGGTGAATTTACTGTGAAACAAATGGTCCCCTTCTAAGGGCCTAGGTTTTTGTAATATTTGTAGAAGTAAGATTTTAATTTCAAGCAGCTAATACTTCCATATCCTTCCATTCCACCTTCCCTTCTATCATATTTCCCCTCAAATTGGGTGAGCCTTGCACTGGCTGTGAGAATTTTTAAGATCTGCTTAATGGACAGTTGATGGAAATGCATTGAGTTTGGGTTTAGTGAGATATTATTTATGAGATTCAAGATCATTTCTGTGTATAGTTAGATTGTTAATATAGTAGAAATCTCTTCCAGGAATATTTCTACTGCCCACTCTGCCCTAAGTGCAGGGTCAAGTTTGTGCTGCAATAACAAATGTACCTGTGGTACCTGGTACAGACAGCATGTGGTTAGTGGTGAAGAAACAAGGTTTGAATTGCACAGAGCTAGAAGCTGGTCTTTGGAAAGTTCTTTCAATCACCAGGCATATAAATTTTATGTGGAGGGTTTGGTTCTTATAAATGTCTAATCAAAAATAAATTCTGGCCTGACAGAAATAAAACCAATGATACAGCACAACTGATTATAAATGTACCATGAACATTTTAATTTTTTGATGGAAATCTAATTAAAGAGAATATATCAGAATTCCTGTATTTGTAAGACCTAAACCTATAGCAATACTATAAGCAATGACCATGTGTATGAAGTCTCATGTTTTATGCATCTCAACATATTGGACTATGTTTTAGTATATATAATTCATGTTGTCCAGATGAAGTTTGGCAGTTCTGCTTGGAGCATTGTGTAAAATTGCCACTAATGCAACAAAATGGCTTGAAGAAACAAATGTTCCAGTGCCAAAACAGCTACATATATTCATCAGTACTTCAATGTATGGAGTATAAGAGTAATTTGATATAAAATGAACAATTACGTAGCTCAATATAATGGAGTAATATGAATTGCTCTTGTGAATACATTGATTTCATAATAATTTTGTGTATTTTTATTAAAAAATATTGACTGACACTGACTGAAATTTGAACATGACAGGAAGAAAGTATCCTAGTGGAAGCCAAAAAAAGAAAAAAAAGAAAAAAAGAAAAAAAAAACTGAAAGAAAGATGACTGGCAGAAGTTTCAACATGTTAAAAACTCTCTTATTAGATCACGATAGAAACTAAACACTCTGAAGATCAAAAATCATGAAATTAAGATAAAAGACTACTATAGCCAAGAAAATATAGATAGTGGAAATGACAGCATAAGAAAGGAAAGAAGATTATAAGTATCAGACACACCTCAAGAAGAACTGAAAAAGCAGAGGATGAAGTTAATAATAAAGTAAAACACAATTTGTATGGTCAATAGAGCATATCAATGTTAGAATTCATTGACTTCAGTAAGAACTGTGATCTTTCATTATGGTCTATTATGATGAACAATAATTTCATTCAACATTGTTTAATGAAAGACAGATTTCCCCCAAATCATTATCCCAATAGTATTTACAGAGAATCAAACAGAATATACAATGGACATTATAAATGGTTAAATTAAGCTGTTATGATATACTCAGTCTATCCCAAGATGAAAGATTATTGTTTTCCTTATAAACTCTTGTCAGCAAAACAGACTGGATGAATATATTAAGTTATGAAGACTCCACAAAGTACCAGAAGGCTACCTTTACTTGGAATACTTGAAAAATCAAACAAAAATGCACTAAATCAATTTCTTTTATTAATGTGCTCGCACTTATTAAAATTGTCCACATTACTCATAGGAACAACCTTCATAAAATTCACATAGTGAATACAATAAAAATCAGTTCTAATGAAGATATAGCTGTCTTCCTAAATAAAAATTTTTGTGTTTGAGGTAGCACTTTAAGACATGGCAATATGGCACAAACCAGAAGTCTATCCTAAAAATCCTGACTGATACAGCATCATTTTTGCAAGGCTTACTAATAGGCTGAATTATATTAATCTCTCTAAACAAGGAAGAAATATTTTAATTGTTACGAAAACAAAGGAGGCAGATACTAAAACTCTGCATTTCAGAAAACAGTGAAACTTTGTTATAAATATTTTCATTATCATCTTCTTGCAGACACCATTCATTTAAAAAGTCCTAGTCAAGACCAATAAAGCAGCTTCATCTCCTGATATTAAAAAAGCCTAGCAATTTAAAAACAATAGTAAAGAACTTCCCTATCTTTGCACATTACATTTTAGTATATAAAGCTATTAAATTTTTCAGTGTCAAGAGCAAAGCATTACCCCCTACCTAGCTTCATCACTGGAAAGTGGACACCTGATTCAGCAATATTTACTAATAGCTATGTACATTACCTGTGTTTACTGTAGTAATGCCATTTTACTATCAATTTATGAAGTAATAACACTAGCCAAATACACAGAGACAAATGCCAAAAATGATGTGTTTTGTATGTATACATAGCTTGGGGCATGGCAATCAAGTAATAAGACTGATTTAATACTTTATAGTCATAGCACATTAAACATATATTGCCAGAGGGATAATAGTCCCGCATATGAAAAATGTCTATATGGAAAAGGTTGTGATTTACTGCAAAGCAGAATATATAGAAAATTCCAAGGAAGGGCACATAATTTTTAAAAACAAATTTTTAAATTTTAATGACTTAGGCCAAAGCTCAGTTACCTTTTGGAGAATTCTGAACTATTAGGGGTAGAAGAATACTTTTCCTTTTTCCTCTTCTTTTTTTTCCTTTTTGTGATGTTTCCCCTTTTTTGATTTACTCTTTTTTTTTTTCTTCTGATATTTTTGTTTCTTCTGTTTTGAAGTATTTTCTTCAGTGGAACTGAATGAATAAGACCTTTTCCTTTTTGTTTTCAATTTGATTTTTTTTCTTCTCATCTTCTTCATTTATTCTTTTTTCTTGTAATGCCTGCAATTTATTCAGTTCTTCATTCTGTTCTTCACTATCTTCACTGCTTGTAGCGATGACATTCAAAACTATCCCTTTTGGAGTCTACTCGGAGAAAATTGCAGCATTAAAAAGTCAGGTGACCAGGGTAGCCACATTTTTTACAGCCTGCTCTAACACTGTCCTTGTTGCAACTTGGGACCACCATGACGGTGGTAAGAGAGGTTGCTGGAGACTTCAGCTTTTGAGGACAAATTGGCTTCCTGCCAGCTATGCGGACAACACACAGCCAAAGCGGCCTTTTTCTCCCACCTGTGATGGGGCACCTTAACTACGGTCAGGGAAGACCCTGTCCTAAATCAATTTCTTAAAGAAAAGATAAGAAAAAATATTCAGTATTATTTTGGATTGCTAAAAAGTTAGTTGTAGTTATTACATTTTTAAGTGGAAGACTTTCCCTTCAAAGGTTATAATGAAAAGTGGTATTCTTCAAAAAGCAAAAATGTCATGGGAATCATTACATTAATTGTTGAATTTGATCAATTATTACATAAGCACTTGGAAAAATGTAAAAATAAACAAATGTGACTTATTTATTCAAACTGGTTTACAAAGAATTAATGGAATCAATGATAAAATGAAGTGAGAAATTAATAAGACAGACACCAAATACTACCCTATTATTGTAGATTGTGCATTGGATGTGACAAACACCAATTACTTGGTGATTATTGGGCACTACTTTTTTAAACTTTTTTACCAACTGGAAACAATCTATTCAGTGACTTTATTTAACACACTGAAACCAGGCCTAGAATGGTTATAAACTGCCATTGAACAACATTTGCAGTCAGTAAGACAATGCAGCTGTCAAGAAAGGTTAGGACAAAGGGCTGCAAGCACTCTTTAAAGACATTAAGAAGTACTCAGAATATGCAGCTCCTTCCCTTAATAACTGGAAAAAAAAGGCTGCCCCCACAATACTTGAATTTTTTACTATTTTGGCATATTGTCATAATTATATGTCTTCTTTTCTGATTTATCTGATAGATGAAGTAGTTTAAATACACATGGCAACTTGGATTCTTCTTTAAAGAGTCTAAATGTAGTAAGATAGTCTGCCCATTATAAGGCTTTTTTCATGGCTAGCAACATGGATATAAATGCCATTTTAAGGGCTCTAAAATATATTTGTGAAGACTTGGAAGGAAACCCAAATGCAAACAAGATACAAAAAGTATTCAAAAGGTTGATAAAGCACTAATGCCATTTAGCTGCCATTTGGAAAGATATTTTGGAATATCTCAGTAAAGCAAGTGAGAAAATTCTGAATCCTGATAGAGATGCATTTTTAGGGTGCAGTATTGGTTTCCTACTGCTGCTATAACAAATGACCACACGATTAGTGGCTTAAAACAATGCAAACAACAAAATCTTATGGTTCTGGAGGTCAGAAGTCTGAAATCAGTTTCCCTGTGCTAAAATCAAGGTATTGGCAAGTTTCTGGATGCTCTAGGGCAGCAGTCCCCGAGTTTTTTGACACCAGGGGCGGGTTTCATGGAAGACAATTTTTCCACAAACAGAGCTGGGGTAAGGGCTGGGGTGGGGTGCAGGGGGGAGGAGGGGGGAGAGGTGGACCTCAGGTGATGATGCATAGCCCTGTTTTCCTAACAGGCCATGGACCAGACCTGTACCGGGCCACTGCCTGGGGATTGAGGACCACAGCTCTAGGGCAGAATTCATTCATTGCCTTTTCCAACTTCTGACGCCACCTGTTTTTCTTAGCTCATGGATCCTCCCTCCATCTTCAAAGCCAGCAGCATTGCATTGCCAAATCTCTCTCTCTGACTACTAACTACCCTTGCTTCCATCATCCCATCTCCTTCCTCTGACTCTGAGCCTTCTGCCTCCCTCTTATAAGAACCTTTTTGATTACATTGGGCTGACCCAGATAACACAGTATAATCTCTCCATCTCAAGATCCTTAATTTAATCACAGCAGCAAAGTCCTTTTTGCCATGTAAATTAACATATTCACAGGTTCCTGGGATTAGGATGTGGAAGTCTCAGAGGGCATTATTTGTCTACCACAGTTTCACATCCATCCCACATGCAACATACATTCACACCATCCCAAGGTCCCCCAACATCTCACTTCATTAAAACATCAACTTAAGTCCAAAATCTCATCTACATCTTACCAATACCAAATTACCAAGTATCAGATGAATCATCTAAATGAGGTATGGATGAGGAAGCTCTGGGTATGATCCATCCCAGGGCACAAGTTTTCTTCATTTGTAGGACTGTGAAAATAAAAAACAATTTATCTGCTCTGGAATACAGTAGTGGGCTGGACATAGGATATCAGTTATAGACATTCCTGTTCAAAAGGGAGAAAACAGAAGGAAAAAGGGAGTCACCAGTTCTAAACAGTTTCAAAATCTAGTTGGGCAAACAACATGAGGTTTCAAGGCCTGGGAATAACTCTCTGGGCCTGAGGCTCTGTCCTTGGAGTCATCCTTCCTTTTTCATGATCAGTAGCATGTGTTTACAGCCGAGAAGTTTTATTAGGCTGTTTTCTGCCTGTAGAATTTTGGGAGTCTGTGGTAGTGTCAGGAAGTTAATGAAAAAATATTACATCGTTTTTCTGGATTTTATGATGCTAGTGGTACTTGTGAGCCTTTAAAAATTTATAATTTGTTGTGATTTATTTTCTTGTTCTAAATAAATATTCACTTCTTATCCAACTTTGTATTCATAACTTTATATTCTTTTTTCTTAAAGAGAATCCCCTACATTGTTGACCTTCAGACCCCATAAAGCCTGGATCCACCACTGGTGTAGACCAGCTGATTTTCTTTTTTCAAGTTTAATGACTTGACAATATTATTGTTTGTATATGCAATAATTTACTTAATCAGTCCCCTATTGATGGATATTTGGGATGTTTCCACATTTTCTACATTAAAAACAGATTTATAAGAAGAATTCGTGTGCTTACATCTTTTCACTCATTTTGTTTTGTTTTTTAATTTTTATTTTTATTTATTTATTTTTAGATTTTGTTTTTTCTAATTGCACACCCTGTCAGTTATAAAATGTTGAACAAGCAGTGTATCTATGTTTGGGTATTTCACATATTTATAAATTATATGCATGTACTATTACACTACTATGTATAATATATTATATAATATATTAACAAAAATATATATATAATATAAAGAATATGAGATAAAGAGAAAATAATGTTTAAAATATCTTAATTCATAAGATCATAAGTTATTATCTCAAGAAAATAATAGGCTTGGGGAGATGTTCATTATTAATAATGTGGGACACAGATCTACAGATATTCCTGATTACTTCAATTTTGGGGGCTGATATTGTCTGATCTGACTAGATTGTTCATTGGGGCTGGTGAAGAACTTGTCCTAGGAGTAAGAGAAATGTCAGTTCTGCCATTTTCTTGTTATTGGCTTGTGTTGCTATCATTATTAGAATTATTTTCAATTTTCAGTTATTTGCAATTTGTAGAATTATTTCCAATTAGTCTCTTTGCAAGAATCTATTCAAGTTGCTTGTCTATGTTTTAAGGACTGATTTATTTAAATGTAGATAATATAATTAGAAATCCCCTTCTTGGGTTACAGGTAAACAACAATTCATGGCAATCTTCTGAAAGAGAATGAAGAGGCAAGGCTCTCGCTGAGATCCTGTCTGCCTTGTACAACTCTCACTCTTCTCTCTGGAGACCTCATGACTGAGATAATGAGTTGAGAGAGGACAGCACTGTCAAAATGTACATTGAAGATAATTTAACATAAGAGAGCTCCATGTACCTACCACCCAAATTCTCATATGTTAATAGTTTGCAATATTTGCTTTGGATCTTTTTATTTTATTAAAGAAATAAAGTATTGTAGATACAGTTGAAGTCCATTTGTTCTTCCTACTCATTCTCTTCATCCCCAGAGGACTATATCCTAATATTAGTGGGCATTCTTCTCACTCGTTTTCATATATATAATTTTACTACATATGCATATATAGAGACAAAATCTAGTATTGTTGTGTATGTCTTTAACTTTATATAAATGTTTTAAAATGTATATAAACCTATCATCTTTTTTTTTTTTTTTTGAGACCGAGTCTGGCTCTGTCGCCCTGGCTAGAGTGCAGTGGCATAATCATAGCTCACAGCAACCTCAAACTCCTGGGCTCAAGTGATCCTCCCACCTCAGCCTCCCCAGTAGCTGGGACTACAGATGTGTGCCACCACACCTGGCTAATTTTTTCTATTTTTAGTAGAAACGGGGTCTCACCCTTGCTCAGGCTGGTCTTGAACTCCTGAGCTCAAGTGATCTTCCCACCTTGGCCTCCCAGAGTGCTAGGGTTACAGGCCTGAGCTACCGGATCCAGCCAAACCTATTATTATCTTGTACATAGAATTTTATAACTTCCTCACCATTATGTTTTTGAGATTCACCCATGTTAATACTTGTAACTCTTCTTTCATTTTAACAGCTATATATTATTACATTGTATGAATATATACATTTTATCTATTCATTCACCTTTTTGAGTATTTGAACTGTTTCCAGTTTTTCACTATGTCAAAGCTGCAATAGACACATTTTCCTGAGCACATATGTAAGAGTTTCTCTAGGGCAGCAGTTCTCAAATTGTTCAATTTTACTCTTAAAAATTATCGAAAACCCAAGAGAACTTTTGTTTATGTGAGTTAAATCTGTTATTATTTACTGTATTAGAAGTTAAAACTGAGAAATTTAAATATATTTAATTATGAATTCATTTAAAATGATAATACATCAATTACAAGTTAGCACAAACTGTTTTATAAAAATAACTATTTTTCAAAACAATAAAAACACTTAGTGAGAGTGGTAACATTGACCTATGTTTTTGCAAATCTCTTTGATTTCTGATTTAATGGACGAGAGCTAGATTCTCTTATCTGCTTTCACATTCACTCTGCTGTGGTATGTTGTTCTGGATGAAATATAGAAAGAAAATTCTTTCTCACATATATATGTAGTTGGAAAACACAGAAAACACAGGAGTTTTTTTATTAGCCTTTTCTGATATTTATGGATGTTTTTGATAATATGCCAAAATTGAGGAAGTGCAAATTTCTTAGAGTTTAGTTCTAATATAGGAACTGAAACCATATCGATGAACTCTCTGTGTTCTCTTATATGAAAAATACATTAGTCTATCCTCACTTGGAATGGATTTCCTACCCATGTATGATTTCATGACATCATGCATTCATTGATTATTTGAAAAATACTGCTTCACTGAGTCATGCAGATCTTCCAAATATTGTCATATTTCATGACACAATATAAAAAATCACATTTGTTATTGTCTGTATTGATCTTACCAGGACAGTATGTTTTGGAAAGCTGTCAAGCTCATGGGCAGATACAAGTTCTCTAAAATTCTAACTTTTACTTGAAAACTTGAATTTTATAATTGGCAAAAAATGCTGTCAGTTGTTTTCCTTGAAGTGACAGGCTTGCTTTGTTAATTTTAGAGAAACATCTGCCAAAAACTCAAGTCTGAATAACCAAAGTTTGTCAGTAATTCTTTTAACTAAAAATGGTGTTTCATGAAGAATTGCTTTTGAGTTGCACAAGTATTTGTCTTTGAGGCAATTATTATACTTCAGGATGCAGCTGAAGTACTTTATGCATATTTTCTATTTTTCACACAAAATATTTAGAAACCATGTACTCAACGGTCAATACTTATAATATTAATAATTTTCATTGCTCCATCTAAGACATCCTTAAGTGCAACTGGCATTTTTTATAAAATTACATATGGTGGTAACGAACACAATGACTACCAGTACCATTTGGTGCCACTGCTTCAATCTGTGCTAAGGTACCTGTAGTCTTACCCACTGTGTTAGTTTCCTAGGGTTGCTGTTACAAATTACTACACGTTTGGTGGCTTAAAACAGCACAAATTTATGATCTTATAGTTCTGGAGGTCAGAAGTCTGAAATCAGTTTCACTAGGCTAAAATCAAAGTGTCAGCAGGGCCACACTCCCTCCAGAAACTCTAGGGGAGAATCTCTTTGTTTGTCTTTTCCACTTCTGGAGCTGCATTCTTTATACTCCTTGGCTCATGGTCCTTTCCTGCATCTTTGAAGCCAGCAGCATAGCATCTTGGTTTAGCCACTACACTGCCTTCTTTTTTAATTAATTATTAATTATTTCAGCATATTATGGGGGTACAAATGTTTAGGTTATATATATTACCTTTGCCCCCCACTCAAGTCAGAGCTTCAACCATGTCCATACCCCAGACAGTGTGCACTGCACCCATTACGTGTGAATATACACATCCCCTCCTCCCCCTCCCACCTGCCCGACACCCGATGAATGTTATTCCTATATGTCCACTTAGGTGTTGATCAGTTAATACCAATTTGTTGGCGAGTACATGTGGTGCTTGTTTCTCCATTCTTGAGATACTTCACTTAATGTAATGTGTTCCAGCTCCAGCCAGGAAAATACAAGAGATGCTATATCACCATTGTTTCTTAAAGCTGAATAGTACTCCATGGTATACATATACCACATTTTATTAATCCACTCATGTATTGATGGGCACTTGGGTTGTTTCCACAACTTTGCAATTGTGAATTGTGCTGCTATAAACATTCGAGTGCAGGTGTCTTTTTTATAGAATGTCTTTTGTTCACCTATATGCCTTTTTCTTCTGTTCAAATCTCCTTCTGCCTCTGTTGTGACCATCCTGAAGAAACAGAATGGATGCCTGCCAGAAAATTAGTTTGGATGTCAGCACTGATGGTGCCATACTCACACACACCAAGAGGGTATGAAAAGATTTATTACCTACATAATGGAGGCTTTTCTAGGGAGAGCATGACAGGCCTCCCAAGCAGGTTTGAAAATGACTTGAGAGCCAGGAAAGGATACGAGCTCAGGTATTTATTTATTGTGGTTAGGAAGTGGGGCCAGGATGAGAGTTCTCACACATAGGCAGAGGATTACGTGGTCTGAATCTCCCACCAGTGCCAAAAGAGGGATCATCCAGGGTTTCTTTTTCTTTTTTTCTTTTGAGACACAGTCTCACTCTCTTGCCTGGGCTAGAGTGCTGTGGCATCAGCCTAGCTCACAGCAACCTCAGACTCCTGGGCTCAAGCGATCCTCCTGCCTCAGCCTCCCGAGTAGCTGGGACTACAGGCATGCGCCACTATACTTGGCTAATTTTTTCTATATATTTTAGGTGGCCAATTAATTTCTTTCTATTTTTAATACAGATGGGGTCTCACTCTTGTTCAGGCTGGTTTTGAACTCTTGACCTTGAGCGATCCTCCCGCCTTGGCCTCCCAGAGTGCTAGGATTACAGGCGTGAGCCACCGCGCCTGGCCTCATCCAGGGTTTCTTATCAGCTTGCAGAGATGTGAGGCTGAAGGGGAAAAGAAAGAGCTCGGGTTTAAAAACTGTCGGCAAACATAAAAAAATGGAGTCAGACTTCTTATAGACTCTCTCTTATAAGAATGCTTGTAATTACATTCAGGGCTCACACAATTGATCGAAGATAATCTCTCCATCTCAACATCTATAACTTAATTGCATCAGTGAAGTTCCTTTTGCCATATAAGGTAATATTCATGAAGTTTCATGGGATTAGGACCTAGATATCTTTGGGGGCCATTATTCAGCCTACCAAAAGCCACCACCAATTTTGCATTATTAATGCAAATATCAACATAGTGAAAAAGACAAATAACTTCTTAGTATTATGAAAACAACAGCAATGACCCCTTAAAAGACTCTCAGGTGCCCCCATGGGTCCATGGGCTATACTTTGAGAACTGCAGGTCCAGGGTATATAGGTGGAAGTGGAATTACTGAGTTGTAGGGATGTACATCTTCAATTTTATATGATGTCTCTGAATTTTTCTCCCTAATGATTGTAGCACAATTCACATTCCTACAAGCAAGGTATATTCCTGCTTCCCCACATCCTCAGTAACACCTGGTGTTGTCAGATTTAAATTTTTTTGCCAATATAATGGATGTGACCCAAACTTTATTCTTGTTTTACTTTATATTTCTCTGATTTCAAGTGAGGATATACATATCTTTTCATATATTTATTGGCCAGTTTGGTTTCCTTTTTTATGAATTACCTGATATATTCTCCACCTATTTTTCTATTGTGTTTTTCTTAGTGTTTTAATGGGCTTTTATATAACCTAACTACTATCAATAATATATTACTACAATGAGTACTATAACTATATAATAATACAAATATTTTCTCCTATTTGTGACTCATATTGTAACTTTTTAATGGATTTTGTCATATAGAAGTTTTTTTTTCATATAGAAGTTTTAACTTTAGATATAGTCAAACATTAATTTTTCCCTCTATGGCTTGTGTTTCTGGTGTTGAGTTTAATAAATCCCTTTCCTATGTATTTCTCTCCCCCCTCCTT
>VBSM01000656.1:2702197-2746088 GCA_008086735.1 Cheirogaleus medius | reverse complement strand
TATGTTCGCTTCATAAAATGTGTTGGGGAGGATTCCATCCTTCTCAATGTTGTACCACTGCTTTTAGGTCTTTAAGCCCTCTGGAATTTATTTTGCATGTGTGAGTGAGGTGTAGTTTTTCAATTTTCTCCTATTCAGTCTGGAAAGACATTTATCCTAGTACAACTTTTTGAATAATCTGCTTTTTTTTCACCACTGAATTTTAATCCTATCTTTATTATATATCAAGTTCCTATATATATATATATATCAGACTGTTTCTTGACTTTCTACTATGTTCCAGTTGTCTGCTAGTATATTGCTCTACCAATACTACATTTAAAATATACTATTCCTTATAAATTTTAAAATCTGGTAGGGCAAAATTCCTTGTTCTTGTCCAAAATAATTTTGTCTATTTTTAACCCTTTATTCTTAATTCTAGTTGGAATTTTGATTGAAATTGCAATGAATTAACAAGTCAATTTGAGAAGAATTTATTTCTATATGTAATTTCTGTTCATGAACATGACATTTATCTAGGTCTTTTTTCTATCTTTCAGTGGAGGTGTATTATTTACTTCATAAAGATCTTACATATCTTTTATTATATTTACTGATGGATAACAGAGTTTTGAAAGTTATAGTAAATTAAATTTTAAAAAAAATTAATTTTGCATTTTCTAATTGGTTGCTAGTAATGTATAAGAACACTATATTGTAGTCAATAATATTGCTAAACTCTCTTAGTTTTAATAGTTTTTAGATTTTTGTGAATTTCCTAATAGGTTATTACTTTGCCTGAAAATAATTATATTGTCTCTTCCTTTCTGGTTATAACAGATATTAGTTATTTTCCTATCTTATTGCTTTGTCTATGACCTCTAGTACAATAATAAATAATAGTAGTGATAGGATATTCTTGGCAAGGTTATCCTGGAAATTAAAGGATAATTCCCATTAAAACCTCATTTTAATAGTAATGCTTTTAAAATTTCACAATGATCTTAAGTATAGGTGTTTGGGAGAGACCTATTATCATTTACATTCTCTTTTATTCCAGCCCCAAGTAGTACTCTACACTCTATTTAGCTCCAGTTGCTCTCTATTAAAATATCTCTATCATATATTATATGTTAGGACCTTTGGAGGTCATTGGTTTGCACAGTTAGAATGATACACAAGACTTTAAAGTGTGAATTAGTGTCAGTATAGCTAGTGATTAAAGAGAGGTATTTTGAGTTATATTAACCTATTTAAGTCTCAGGTTCCTCATCTGTATAAGAGATGTAATACTATCTACTTTATATTCATTCATTGAACAAATATTTATTGAGCCAGTCAAGTTTTAGGCATTGAGCTCAAATCAGTGAATAAAACAATAAAAATCTATCCTCTCATGAAGCTTATATTTATAAGGTTGTAGTGAGGATTAAATGAGATAATGATGTATTTCCAATGTTTGGCTTTGTAGCTCACACATAATAAATCCTCAACAAATGTTGGTAATTGCTGCTATCATGGTTGTTATTACTCTCCTGGAGTATCCTGCAGCATAAAAGATTTAAAGTTTGTTCATTCAATAAATATTGATTTTGTACCTGCGTCATGCTAGACACTTTGCTAAGAACTAGGGATAAAGGATTTGGGGGAACTGTCTCCTTTTGGCCCAAATTCCAACAAATCAAAACATTAGAAGTGCTGAATCAGAAGAAAATTGGGGATTTTCGCTTTTTGAATGGAAGCCTTTGTGGCCTCATCTGGCACTTGAAGCAGATTATTTCTTCTTCATTAAAAAACCTGTTTATTGTTGAAATTCTCAAATAGATTAAAAATGAAAGAGAATAATGTAATGAACACACATATACCTATTATTCAGCTTCACCAATTATTAGGGCATAGTTACTCTTGTTTCATGTACATTTCCACCTACTCTCCCCCATTATTTTGAAGCAACTCCAAGATCATATCATTTCATCTGTACTATTTCAGTATATAAAAATAGTTGTCTTAATCAGATCAACACCACCTTGCTATGACACCACCACCACACTACCTCATTATTCCCATCCTATGTTCCCATATAGCAGGGATAGTCTTCCAGATCAGGAAAACTAAGGATGGGTTTTAGAAAATCAGTGACTAAGAAGCTGTTTTTCCAGGAGATAGTTTTGTAGTACTTAATATGGAAGAACTCAAGCTCAGAGTTTTGATGAACTCTGGAAAAACAGAATTCCAGCAAACATGAACAAATATGAAACATTTTAATTTCCAAGACAAGGTATCAAAATGGTCTTACCAATGAATGGACATAGAATTTTGTTTTTTCAAAAAGGAATTGAATTTAGAGGAAGAAATTGTGTTTTGTCTTTCAGTGGATTGTGATGTCTTTATATTGTCTCAACTTTATCTATTAATATATGGTTTAAAACAAGGAATAGAAGTTTACCATCTCACTTTTGCCTTTCTTCCCTTCCTTCATTCTCCCTAAAAACTCAAAGAGTAAGTAACTAATTCAGTTAGTGAATTCAGATAGTGCAGGGGTCAGCAAACTTTTTATGTAAAGGCCTAGATAATAAACATTTTAGGCTTTGTGGGCCATAAAGTCTCTGTTATAACTACTCAACTTTAGATGCAAAAGTATCCATAGACAATCTGTAAATAAATGGGCATGCCTGTGTCTCAATAAAACTTTATTTACAGATACTGAAATTTGAATTTCATATAATTTTCACAAGTCAAAAAAATTCTTATTTTGATATTTGGTCAGCCATTTAAAAATGTACAAACCTCTTTTAGTTCATAGGTTATACAAAAACAGATGATCAACTGGATTTGGCCTGCAGGCTGCCGTTTAACAACCCTGGATTAGTGTTTCACAATAGATGGGAGAAATATCACATAACATTTGTTTAACAATGCATAAAACATTTCTGCATATATATCTCATTTGATCTTTAGAACAAGTCTATGAAGTAGATATTCTTATCATCCGCATTTTACAGATAAGAAAGCTGAGGCTTAGAGATATGCATAAGGCAGGGGCTCTCAACCCTGGCTGCACATTGCAATTATCTGGGGGGCTTTTAAAGAATATCAGGCTTCACCCCTAGAAATTCTGATTTAATTGGTCTAGGAGCATGGCTCTAAAATGGGGACAATTTTGCTGCTTCTACGCCAGGGGACATTGGCAATGTCTAGAGACATTTTTAGTTGTAACAGTGAGTGGAGAGGGAGAGTTGTTATACTGGCATGTAGTGGGTAGAGGCCAGTGATGTTTCTAAGAGTCGTATAGTGCACAGGAAAGCCCCTCACAACAAAGAATTATCCAGCCTAAAATGTTAATGGTGCCAAAGTTGAGAAATCCTGGTTTAGGGTAGGGCCTAGGCATTGGTCCATATGAAAATGTCTCCATGTGAGTTCTCAGGGGGTAGTATTATCCTTTGTCTATAGTGTGTAAGGCTCAGTGATAATTTGGATGATTCATGTCAGCAGACAATTGTGAATTTTCAAGACATGACGATTCTAACTTTTCACTGGCAACTTTTTTTTTTTTTTATCTGTTAATAAGATGTTAAATGGACCAGTTTGAGGTCCTCCTCCTTTGTTTTATCTTGTGCACTCTGTGGAATAGTACAGAGGACATCAAAGGCTTAGATGAGCTGAGCTCTCCTTGGTAACAGGGAGATCTGAGTGAAAGCAGCATAGCCTAGCCTATCTATTTACTTAGGGCATACTGGAAGTTTTCCAGAATGGTTCAGCTAATTGGTGCTTTCAAAGGACAATACGCATGTGTGAAGATCTGAAAGGTATGAATCTGGAAAAATAAAATGTAGAAATTGTAACTTTTTCCAGTTCAGGCTAATGATATGTGGTAGGGTCCAGGGACTATTAGTGAAAATTGATTAGGGCATACAAAAAGCACTAAAGAGAGGTATTTGGAAAAATTTATAATGTAAGGATTCAAAACAACATAATGCAAAGGGAGGAAAAAAACATTGTGTAGGCCAATGTTTCTCAAGATGTGGTCCTTGAATCACCTACAACATCACCTGGAGTATTTTTTAAAATGCTGATCTTTCAGGCCTTGCTGAGACCTTTTGAGTCAAGATCCGGGTGAGGCCTCATAATCTGCATGTTTAACAGGCTCTCCAAGTGTTTCTGATGTAAACTGGTTTGAGAAGCACTGCTATAGGCGGAACTCTGGCTCTAACTGGAGGATGATCAAGATGACAGTGTAATCCGAAGTAAATGTGCCCCTTGTCTTAGGAAAGAATGCCTTCCTGAGAAGTTGTGTATTAAAACAGGTTTTCCAAATTTACTTTTTTTTGTAATTGCACGAGTAGGACTCATTATTGCTTAAAAGGAGCCAATGGTTAAGACGTTTGCAGAGTGAGTGTTCATATTCAAATGATCTTTTAAAATGTTTGGGGGGATCTAATCTGTCATGATCAACATTAGCTAGCTCTCTAACCCCCCAAAAAGTAGGTTTTTAAAAATATTCACTTTTTTTTTTTTGAGACAGAGTCTCACTCTGTTGCCCAGGCTCGAGTGCCGTGGCGTCAGCCTAGCTCACAGCAACCTCAAACTCCTGGGCTCAAGAGATCCTTCTGCCTCAGCCTATCGAGTAGCTGGGACTACAGGCATACGCCACCATGCCCGGCTAATTTTTTAATATATATATTTTTTAATTGTCCAGCTAATTTCTTTCTATTTTTTTTTAGTAGAGACGGGGTCTCACTCTTGCTCAGGCTGGTCTCGAACTCCTGAGCTCAAGCAATCCTCCCTCCTCGGCCTCCCAGAGTGCTAGGATTACATGCATGAGCCACCAAGCCTAGCCTTAAAAATATTCACTTTTGTACCTATCTCTATGATTCTTCAGCATTTTTGCCTTCTGCAAAAATGTTTTGTGTCAATTTTAAGTTTAGAAAATAGAGTGAATTAGGTTTAATTAATTTTGACAACCATGATAACATGCTTGTTATGATTATATAAATGAAATTTCTGTGGCTTCCATATCTGTCTCATATCGTGTTCAAACAAAGATCTCACATTGGAGCAGAACTATGCTGATTAGATGAATGACAGTAAGTACAAAATTGTATTGTGCAGAGTGCATTTGAATTTTACACAAAGAACAGACTCAGAGTCTGATTATTCCAGTCTCTGATTGCTTTGTCATTCACAGTTTTGATAAATGGTTTAATCATTTAATGAATTGATAATTTGCTATTGAGTCAACAAAATATCAAATTGTAAACCTTATGAAAATCTGAATACTAGCTGGACTCTCATCCTTTGCATTATTTAATAGTGTATATTAATTGTACTAATTTTTTTCTACTGTCCTTAATCACTTCCACTTGATTTGATAAGGCCATCTCAGCCTCTCTGTAAGATTTTCATTTTGACAGGATGATGATAATACATGGCACATTGAGAATTATAGCAATTTTAGTAGAGGAGAATAATGGCTTTATAATATGGAAATGTAGAGTCCCTATTTAGAAAATCAAATCGGTGGATAAATGAAATGCATTTCAAGCTTGTTTACAAATTATCTGTTCAATGAGGCCCATGTCACTCCACAATGTTTTCAGTGTAAAGGAATCCAGAAGAGTATAGAATCTGAAAATTAGAAGACTGTTAGAGCTGGAAAGAACTTAGGAGTTCTCAAATTCAAATGTCTAAAAGGGCCAGGCAATTAACACAAATGAGTGACAAGCAGCAAACTACAATATTTAGGGGGCTCCTTTTCCATGTTGTCTGTGGAAATATGGGCTCATTGTTTTTAAATATTCTGGTTTTTCAAGAGATGGCAAAATCTAGCCTTCTCTGTTCATCCTCCTGCTGAGTAGCCACCAGGATCTGGGACCCCTCCTCTCAGTCACAGCTGATTGGACCAGGGATAGATGCCTGTTTTTGGGTTATGCTGCACATGCATAGGCTGACTGTTGACTCTTGTGGCCCAGCCTTAAGATAAACAGGGACAGATTATTTCCTCAGGAAATTTGACTTATGACATAAAGGAAATTTAGCAGTTGGTAGCAGGGCAGAAAGAAGTAAACACAAAGATTGGAGTCAAGTCACCTTAATTGCAGAGCACTTGACAGAAGGTCACATACTTCTATAACTGAAGTCCTCAGAGTGGCTTAGCATCTAGACCCACCCCTCATCTGGCACCTCATGCTAGGTAAGGTGTTTTATTTTAACAGTGATCTAAACCCAAGGGAAATGGACACAATAGATCCAGAGATGTGTATCTGCAGGGTTGGGTTAATTGGAGATAACCATACTTACCTTCCAGAACTGTCATTAAGAATTAAATGAGAACATGTGAAAGTGTCTAAGTCAGAACCTGACACATAGTAGGTACTTAGTGCTACCTCCTAGCTCTCTTCCCTTCTGCCCTTCCACCACTCATATATTTGCATCTAGTGTTGGCCCCAACCAAGGGCAGGACACCAGTATCTGTGACTCAAGCCAATGACAGATAAAAAGGTTTTTTCCTGCCTATTAGCTAGCTGTTACCTGAAAGGCCCCTGACTGTAACCCATATTTTTCCAGACTTAGGTCTTGAGGGGAATTGGTAAAAGCTTCTAGACCCTTACTCTGGCTACCTGTATCTGTCAGGATTCAGTAAGAAAACAGAGACCACTCTAGGTATTTTAAGTAGAAAGAGATTTAATAAGGAAATTAAATCTTTTTAAAAATCCATGGGAAGATTGGAAGAGTGGGCTCTAGGCTAGGCCTGAAGAATGGCTCCCAGAATCTTATAGAACTGGCTACTACCTCTGAGACTACCACTGGAATGCTTGAATTAAAAAACATAGCACCATGGCTGTGGCCCAGGGAACAGAAGCTAAAATCAGGAAATTCTGCCGCTACTTGATACCCAGGAAGCTGGAGACTATACGCTGGTACACTGACGCAGAACATTCTCATGTCTGCATGACTTCAATTGCCAGGGTAAAAGAGCCTAAAAGGGTGGGAAAGGTGGCCTTAGCTTAATTTCTGCTTTCCAAATTTCACATAAGTGCACCTAATTGATGGAAGCCATTTTGCACCAAGAACTTTAGCTGTAAAAGAGTTTGTGAAATGTGGTTTTCCTGGTATCTACAACACTGTGTTCAATGGACTGAATGTTTGTGTCCCCTTCTCCCAAATTCATATGTTGAAACTCTAATCCCAATATGACAGTATTTGGAGGTAGAACCTTTGGGAGGTGATTAAGTCATGAGGGTGGAGCCATCATGAATGGGATTAATGTCTTATAAGAAGAGGCCAGAGAACTAGCCAACTTTCTTTCCACCATGTGAGGATATAACAAAAAGACAGCCATCTGCAAAGAAGGAAGCAGGTCTTCACCAGACACTGGATCTGCCAGTGTTTTGATCTTGAACTCTGCAACTTCCAGACCTTGGGAAATAAATGTTTAGGCCACTTAGTCTATTATATTTTGTTATAGCAGCCTATCTTAGTCCATTTTGTGTTGCTATATGAGAATACCACAGACTGGGTAATATATGGAGAAAAGAAATTTATTTCTAATAGTTATGGAGGCTGGGAAGTCCAAGATTGAGGGGCTGCATCCAGCAAGGTCCTTTGTGCTGTGTCATCCCAAGATGCAAGGTGGCGGTGCAAGGCTGCAGGGCAAGAGAGCTCAAGAGAGCAAGAAGGGGCTGAACTTGCTTTTATAATAAGCCCACTCTTATGAGAACTAACACACTCCCATGATGATGACATGAATCCAGTCATGAGAGCAAAGCCTTCATGACTTAATCACCTATTAGGCCTTACCTCCCAACACTGTTGCATTGAGGATTAAGTTTCCAACACATGAACACTGGGGGACATGTTCAAACCATAGCGTAGCCCAAACTGACTAAGACTCTGCCCGCCATATTTGTCAGTGAAGGTTCTGAAGATCCCCTTGTACTGGGCCTGCTACTTGGTACCATCTAAATTATAAACTACAGTAAAACCTCATGATGATACTAATTCTGATAAAACACATTTTTTTCATTTTGAGCTTGTTCTTTACCCATCTCCAATTTTCAAAAGGGGGCAGGCTGAGGTTTTTAATTTTCTTCATGGGTAGGGTAGGTAGGGGAGATATGGGGTTAGGAATGATTATCTTGTCATCACCTGGGACTTTCTCAGTTCAGTGTAAGATCTCCTGGATGCAGTAAATTTAACAAATCTTTACCTTTGTGCTTTTTGAGATAGTAGAGATTGACTGAAATATATTGCTTTTTGTTAACTTTGCAATACTGTGACTCTGCATTTTATGTGATTAAAATTTCTGGACCCCACTTAAAACTTTTTGAAAACTGTTCCATACTTGCTTCTTGATTTTTTTTTGATAGAAGTCTTTAGTGTATTTTGGGGTTTTAGATAATACCATTAGTATCTTTAAGGGAAAGGGGGGCAGATATTATTGTACCTGGGTTTAGGATCATTACCTCTGGCAGGGCCATAGTGGAGGCCCACATTTTTAAGGATGTAGTGCCCATCAAAAGGGGTAGGTATCAGTCAAGGTTCCAGCTAGAAATATTTGGCACAATATGAGTAGATTGAGAAGAGTTTAATAAAGATATGGGCAAGTTTAGAAGAGTTGGCAGAGGATAGTATAGGACTTTAGAGCTAGCATCAGCAAAGGAGTTGTTACATCTGATGCCCAAAGGGGCAAGTAGAGGAAGCTATGAGTGGTTACCAGAATGTGAGGAAGGTAGCTATCTGGAAAGTGCCCCTTGATAGGAGCTGTGGCCTTTGTTAGGCCCCAGAAGGAGAGAGCTAGGGGAATAAATATTCTGCCACTGTTCTCTAAACTCTTACTGGTGCTCCCTATTGGCCAAACTCAAGCAGAAGCCAGAAGGCAAGGAAGCCCATTGATTAGTCTGCCCTAGTCAGCTCCCTCGGGGCACAAAGCATGGTAGAGAAAATTATATAATGGATTTTGGGGGCAAATGGAAGACATCCAGCATAGGCATGATGGTAGCCACTATCTGATTGGGCCTTATGGAAGTGACACAGCCTTGGAGGTCCTCATTCTTCTCATTGGCCCCAAAGTTGCATCTTTGCATCATCAAGAAGGCTCACTTCTCTTATTCCTATGCCTATATATGTGAATATGTAAGTATGTGGGTGTATACATCTGCTATGTCAGATGGCACATGTCCCTTCTCTTTTGAAATGTCCAACTGCTTCAAATGAGGCAAGAGATGAATTAGTAGAATAGAACAAGAAGCCTAGAAACAGACATCATCATAAAATCAATGCTTAATAATTGAAGATGGCATTTAAATTCAAAAGTTAAATTATTATTTCTTCCCCTTAACAATTGCAGCACCACTATTCAATAAAGTTATAGCCTGACCTCACACTTCACCAAAATAAATTCCAGATGGATTAAATAGTTAAATGTAAATAATAAAACAAGAGATCCAGAGGAAAAAACAATATGAATATAATTTAGGAGAAAGGAAGGCTTTAAAAAACATGGCACAAAGGACAGAAACCATAAGGGAAAATAGATTTGAATATATAAAAATCCATCTTTTATATGTCAAAGAAATAGAAAGACAATGACATGTTTGGAAAATTTGTGTCATATGCGGAAGGGTTAACACGTAAAAGGCTTTTACAAATCAATAAAGAGAAAAGATAAACATTCCAACAGAAAAAAATGGGCAAAAGATGAGGACAGGCAATTTATGAAGGAACAAATAAAAACAGCCAATGAAAAATGAAAGCAGTTCAAAATCACTGATAATAGAAAATAAAAATTAAACAACAATGCTGTGCCATTTAAATTTTTTTTCTATTTTTTGCCTATCATTGGCAAAGGATAAAAGTAATGATAATCCCCAGTGTTGACCTAAGCATGGGGAAATAAACACCTTCAAATACAGCTTTTAGGAGAATAAATTAGTATAATCTTTCTAGAGGGTAATTTGGCAATATGTTTCAGAAATCTTTTTTTTCTTCTCTCCCTGTTAGTAACTTCCATCAAAAGTCTTAAATGTGCACATTTTTTAGCTGAGTTGCTACAGTTGCAGGAATTGATCCTAAAGAAATAATTGTATAAGTTATATATAAGGAAACACCTACAATATTATCTTGTACTGTTGAAAATTTATAAACCATCTAAATGCCTTAACAATATGGACGTGGTTAACTAATTATGATACATCATAAGTGAATTACAGTACATCCATATGTTGGAATACTATTCGACCATTATAAATAATGTTACAGAAGAATAACATGGGAAAATGTCCGTGATATATCACTAAGTGCAAAAAGCAGGCAGTGAATCAGTGTGTGTTGAGTAATAATATTTTATTATTCATAGAAAGATAAGAAGGAAATAAACATGCTAATGACGGTTATTTCTGGGTTGTTAGGTTGGATGATTTTAATGTTTAGTGTTTTTCAGATTTTTCTTCCCATTTTTTTTTGTATTAAAAGAAGCATTATCTAGGAAGAAAAATACAAATCCCCATTAAAATATAATTTCTTTTGGTTTGTTCTTTTGTCTACAAAGGCAGCTGAGTGAGGACAATAGTCTGTGTTAGGCAGTAGTCTTGGGCTGGGTCCAGTCTGTAGCTTATTAGTGCTATGCTAAATTTCCATAAGCAGTAGCAGGAGCCGGTCAGACAGTGGCAGTTTGAATGAAAAAATTGCTGGGAAACTTGTCTTACTCTATCCTGCAGCATAAAGACAAGTGCTTTCTCTGACACTTGTTTTCAACCTCCTGTGGCCACTGAATGTCACTGTGGTTCCAAGGAAATGCAATGAAGATAATACTTCTTTGGTTTCAGCAAGGACTGTGAAGAATGGGGCAGGAAAAAATAAATAGGCAAATCAGCCCCACAATTCTCTAGAGGCCTGCACAATGCTTACAGCCTCCTATTTCTAGTAACAATACATTTGGGCTGATAAATGAGCAATGAGAACAAAGTGTGTGAGTCAACATTTCTTAGCCTCTAAGACTTTCCAAGTCCCATGTAGTAAGAACCAAAAGTCCCAGATTGTGATCCTGGTTCTGCCAAACCCTGGTCATCTTTCCTGCAATGGAAAGATGGGGAAACAGAGCTCAGAGATGGAGGACAGCCTCAGGAGGCAGAAAAAGGTCACCCAATAGGCAGACTAAGTACCAGCTTAGGGCACCAGCAAAGCAAGAGCACCAATTAGTGATGCCCTTTTTGGAGGCAGAAGCTATATAGGATTCATTTTCATACCACTGGTGTGCAGTACAGAGTCTGGGACATAGTAGGTGCTCAAAAAAGTTGGAATGACTTCCCTGACTACTATCCCTTTAGTCTGGCCCCTCCTTTATGGTGCCATAGTGCTTGTGTTTACTCCTATCGTAACATATGGCACTGAGTTACAATGATCCATTCACATATTGGTTGGTTACTTGAGGTTAGAGACTGTATCTTTTGATACAGTCCTCAGCCATTAGCGCAAAAGACAAAGAGATTTTATAATTCTTCCCTGCTCTCCCCATCTGCCATCTACCCAAGGGATTATGGTAACCAGAAGATCCTTTTCCTTTTCTTTCTTTCTTTCTTTCTGTTTTTTTTTCAAAATGGGATGAGTTACAAGTTTGGAGAAGCTGGAATTGGGTTGGGGCAGGAATGAGAGGGCCAGGAGCAGGGAACTTTAGTGAACTCAAGGTGAGTGAAGGAAAAAATATCTCATTGGTGAAATGGTTGGAGAGAGAGACTAAGAATAGGAGACATGTCAAACAGGGGTTAAGTTGTATGTGACATAAATGTATTTTCTCCATCTCCCCTGTGCAATATTCAGTATAATCTTCAATGCTTTGTTAATAGATTTCCTTTTGAGGATGTGTGAAGAAGTGTCAAGGTTGGTGGGCAAAAACAGATACTGCTCATGGGTAACAGCTAATCTGTGAGTTGCAGTAGCCCAGTGTACATGTCTCTCAGTTTGGTGCTCTTTCCAGGAAAGCTGATTTGTCTTATTTACATAGGCCTACCATAATTGGCTATCTTCATATCTGAGAGCCTCAGAGACCACATGTGATTATGTAGTCAACCCCAAGTGTACACAGAGTGAATGACTACCTCTGTGGTACTGACCCCTCTCTCTTTAGCTGGATATTTTAATTTACTCATTAGTCATTCCTTTTTGGGCAAGAGAACGAGGGGAAATAGACAGAGAGAGATTTATCCTGAACCATGAATCCTATTGCCCTCTTCTTCTGGACACTCCTTTGTCTGTTCTCCAGATCATCCTGTTTCCTATCTGGAACATCCCCACCCTGTTCTGTCTCCCATTCCCTCAAGGAATTGCTCTCTATGATGTGTCTAGGCCATGTCTTTTCTTGAGCTTCGGACTTACATAGGCATGATCCTATTTGACATCTCTATTTGGGTGTTTAATAGGCATCTAAAATTTAATATGTCCAAAACTCAAACTCTGATCCTCTCTGCAAACTTGATACTCTTGCAATCTTCTACATTTCAGTTAATGGGCAATTTCATCCTTCTAATTGTGCAGGCCTAGGATCTTATAGACATCCTCGACTCTTCTCTTTCTCAAATAGCCTTCATCCAATTTATCGGCAAATCCTTTGGCTCCACTTCAAAATACACGCAGAATCTCTTCTTATCATCTCTACTGCTACCACTCTGGTCCAAGTCATCATCTTCTCTCTCATCTGGACTATTTCAATAGTCTTTTAAAATTTGTCCCTGCTACTACCCTTGCCTTTTGCAGTCAACATAGCAGCCAGATGACCCTTTCAAAAATTAAGTTATATCATATCATTTCTCTGATCATACCCTCCAATAGCTCCCCATTTCTCTCTGAGTAAAAGCTGCCATTCTTCCTTATGGGGATCTAGAAGCCCCTCCATGACCTCAATGAGTTCATCTCTTATTACTCTTACCTATTATTGCTCACTGCACTCTAGTCAAAGAGATTTCTTTGCTGCTCCTCAAACACACCAGTTATGTTCCCACCTCAGGGCCTTTGCACTTAATATTCCCACTGTCTGCTATGATCTTCTACTAGATATCTGCAGAAATCATTCACGATCTAAAGATCTCTGCTTAAGTACTGATCACACAAACTTTTGTGCAGGTCGATTCTTTGGGAATGTGATCTCAGGAAGCAGGGGTGAAGAACGGGGAAGTGAAACAGGAAAGAAGGGAGAGGCAATATAAAGATCATTTATCAAGTTGACCACAGCTATAGGGAACTGTTTTCTCAATCCTACAGGACATCTCAGACAACTTATGACATGAGAATCAGCACCATTTTCTGGTGATTGGAAAGGGGGAAGCATTTCTCCATCAGCTCCCCATCCCCCATGGAAGAGCAGCTACATAAATTGTGGAACCCAGTGCAAAATAAAAATGTAGGGCACCTCATTAAAAAATTAAGAATTTCAAGACAGCAGTAACAGAAATCAGAGAAGCCTAGAGGCAGAAGGCAAGATCCTTGGTGTGTACTTGTGGCCAGACAGTGTCACACTGAGCCTACTCGAAACTGGTTGAAGCTTGTATGGAACTAGTCACCACAGCTGTGGCTGGAATAAAGTGTAAATTTGAGGGGATTTTGAAATATTGCATAAGAGGAATCTGGTGGGCCTTGTCACCCTCTATGCCTTTCTCTACTTTAATTCCCTTTATAGTATTTGTTTATTAGGTCCTTGCCTATCTCCTCCACTAAAATGGAAACTGTATAAAGGCAGGGACTTTGCTTTATTCTCTGTTATGTTCCCAGCACCTAGAACTATGCCTGCCTGGCACATAGTGGGTGTTAACTAAATATTTGTTGAATAAATGAATGCATGAGAGGCAGTGTACAGTGGTTAAGTCTGGTTTCTGAAGCCAGATGGCGTAGGTTGAATGATCCATGCCAATGTGTAAGTGGCTAATAATATGTGCCAATGCCCCTCTCCTTTTGCCGACACCATATTTATATAAGGAGCTGGTTAAATTGAGCATCAGTGGGGGGAAGGGGTCATGGGCAATATACATAACTATAATATTTGTACCCCCATAATATGCTGAAATAAAAAAAATTGTTAAAATTATAAAAAAGATAAATAAAATAAATTGAGCATCAATAATATTTACAGTTTCTCAGTTAATTCTCAAATATTTTTATAAGATAGGTGCTATTATTACCAGTTTTATAGATAAGGACACTGTGGCTCAGAAAACAAGAAAGGACATCCTTAAAGAGGATCAGACATCTCCTAACTGCTCAATTAGATGAGGGTGCCAGAGAAGGGTGAGTCCTCCATTTTGCTTCAGTGATTGTGGTGCTAGCATGGGATAACTCTATGGGTACATGGGTATGAGCTTTCTCTCTCTTCTAATAGTCTCCTAGGGACTGGAATCACAGAGACAAAGACTCTACAGTATAGGGAGAAGAGGTAAGAGACAAATAGGTTGGTGTCCTTGGAAGCATTTCCACAGAACAGTCTCAAGAATTCCCAGGTGGTGGATACCTTATTGTCCAATATTTTGGCTTTGTCCGATGAATGGTTATTTGTACCTAATTGAGTGAATGAGGGGTACACACCCAGTTACAGGGATGTTTTCTAGTATTGTCACTGGTTAGTGGTCTAATGGTTGGTGGGACTGCAAGTTGACTTAGTCATACAAGGCTCAGAATGTAAATATAGAGGTAAGATGCCTTGGCCATGTAGATGTGGTCCCATTTCTATTTATTAAATAAGGATGAAGGGGCAGGCAGAAGGACCAGAGTAAAATACAAGGGCTCTAATCAAAAGAATAGTCAACATGGTGGGAAATCTTTCTGATATAACCCAGGATACATACAAAATATGTTGTTTTCTGTTTAATAGACCAATCACATTTTCATGACAGGCTAGAGTTTGGTGGGAGATATGTGGGGGAAGGTGAGGAATGTTGCAGAGGACATAAGGTCAGAACTTCTGAAGCTTAATGATAGGAGATGTTCTGGTCAGGTCAGAGGAAGAAATTGACAATATTATTAATCCTCTTTATTGCTCCATAGCCCCTCTTTTCCCTATTCCAAAGGAACTAGGGAAAGGTGGAAGCGTTGGCTAGCACAATCTGTACCTCCATGGGATCATGGCATTAATATATTTGGGGATGAACAATGCAGTTATTCATTCTTATTCTTTCCCATGCCTGTGACTTTGTATAGACTAATCACCTTCCTTTATCTAGTTTGTGGCTTTGGTTGTGTGATGGGTGTTGGCTTGAAAAATTATATGCCATCATTGAACCTGTGCTGGGGACAGCTCTTCTTCCCAGTGAATGTTTTGAGTATGCAAATAGCAAAATAGGAATGGTCTTGACTTTCCATTTGTGCCAAAGACTACTGGTTGACTACCGAGGCAGGAGGATCACTCAAGGTCAGAAATTCAAAACCAGCCTGAGCAAGAGCAAGACCTGTCTCTACTAAAAATAGAGAGAAATCAATTGGCCAACTAAAAATATATATAGAAAAAATTAGCCGGGCATGGTGGCTTACACCACGGCACTCTAGCCTGGGCAACAGAGTGAGACTCTGTCTCAAAAAAAAAAGAAATAATGGCAGAAAACTTCCCAAATCTGAGGGTGAGGAATGAATATACAGATCCATGGAGCCCAAAGAACTCCAAATTGAATGTAAAAAGTTTTCACCAGGACTCATTATAATCAAATTAGCAAAAGTTAAGGAAAATGAAAGAATTTCAAAAGTAGCAAGAGAAAGGTGGCTTATGACATAACAAAGAAACCCACATAAGATTATCAGATGACTTCTCAGCATAAACCTTGCAGCCTAGGAGAGGGTGAGATGATATATTCAAAGTGCTGAAAGAAAAAAAAATTGCCAACCAAGAATACTATACCTGGTAAAGCTGTCCCTCAGATATGAAGGAGAGAGAGATAATGACTCTGCTAGACAAACAAAAGCTGAGGGAGTTCATCACTACTAGAACTGCCTCACAGGAAATGCTAAGGAGAGTTCTTCAAGTTCAAAAGGATGCTAATTAGCAACACAAAACCATATGAAATTATAAAACTTACTGGTAAAGGTAAGGGTATTGTCAAATCCAGAATACCCTAACACTATAATGGTGGTACCTAAATCACTTTTAACTCTAGAATAAAAGTAAAGACAAAAGTGTTAAACAACTATAGCTAAAATAACTTGTTAATGGATACACAATGAAATGGTGTAAATTGTGACATTAATAACATAAAGTGTGTGTGAGGGGAGAAGGGAAAGTGTGGAGTTTTTGTATGAGATCAAACTTAAGTTATCAACATAAAATAGACTGTTAAAACTATAAAATGTTTTATGTAAATCTCATGTAATTACATAGAAAACACCTGTATTAGATATACAAAAGATAAAGAGAAAGTAATCAAAACATGCCACTACAATAAAAAATCATCAAATCACAAAAGAATGAAGAAGGGAAGAAAGGAACAAGGGAACTACAAAACAGCCAGAAAACAATTAACAAAATGACAATAGTAAGTCCTTCACTATCAATAATTACTTTACATGTAAATGGATTAAATTCTCCAAATAAAAGACATAGAGTAGCTAAATGGATGAAGAAAACAATATCCAACTGTAATATATGCTGCCTGTAAGAGACACACTTTAGCATTAAGGACACACATAGTCTGAAAGTGAAGCAATGGGAATAGATATTCCATGCAAATGATAATCAAATGAGAGAAAGAGTGGGTACACTTAGATAAAATATACTTTGTCAACAGTATCATAAGAGACTAAGAAGGTCATTACATAATGATACATGGGTCATTTCAATAAGAGGGTTGAATAAGGATATTGAATCAATAATCAAAAACCTCCTAACAAAAAATAGCCCAAAACTGATGACTTCACTGATGCATTCTGTCAAACATGTAAAGAAAAATTAACACCAATTCTTTTCAAGCTCTTCCAAAAAGTTGAAGACGAAGGAGTACTTCCAAACTCATTTTGCAAGGCTGGCATTACTCTGATACCAAAGCCAGACAAGGATACTATAAGAAAAGAAAAGTACAGGCCAATATCCCCAATGAACATAGATGCAAAAGTCCTCAACAAAATACTAGCAAACCAAATTCTACATCTCATTAAAAGATCATTCATCATAATCAAGTGGTATTTATCCCTGGGATGCAAGAATGGTTCAACATACTCAAATCAATAAATGTGATACACCACATTAAAAGAATGAAGAACAAAAATCATATGATCATCTCAATAGATGCAGGAAAAGCAGTTGATAAAAATTCAGTTTCCTTTCATGATAAAAACTCTCAACAGCTGGGCATGTGGTGTAGGCCTATAGTTCCAGCTACTCGGGAGCCTGAGGTGGGAGGATTGCTGGAGGCCAGGAGTTCAATGCTGTAGTGTGTTGTAACTGTGCCTGTGTATAGCTACTGCACTCTGTCCGGGTAGACATAGCAAGACCATGTCTCTAAAAGCAAGAAAGCAGGCAAAAGAATGAAATTGGACCTATGTCTTCTAACACACACACACACACACACACACATACACACACACACACACACAAAATGGATTAAAGATTTAAACATAAGACCTGAAGCCATAAAACTCATAGAAGAAAACATAGGGGGAAAATGCTCCTTGACATTGGTCTGAGCAATGATTTTTTGCATATGATACCAAAAGCACAGGCAATCAAAGCAAAAATAAGCAAGTGAGATTATATCAAACTAAAAAATGTTTGCACAGCAAAGGAAATAATCAACAAAATGAAAAAGCAACCTATGGAATGGGAAAAATATTTGCAAATCATATATCAGATAAGAGGTTAATATACAAAAATAATAAGAAACTCCTACAATTTAGCTAAAAAATAAGTAGCTCAATTGAAAAATGGGCAAAAGACTAACAACGAACTTTCTGAAAAAGAAATCAAGAGAACAATCCCATCTACAATAGCTACAAAAATATAATACTTAGAGATAAATTTAACCAAGGAGGTGAAAGACCTATACCTTGAAAACTATAAAATGTTAATGAAAGAAATTGAAGAAAACACAAATAAATGGAATGATATCCTGTGTTCATGGATTGGAAGAATTAATGTTGTTAAAATGCATCCCAAAACAATCTACAGACTCAATGCAATCCCGATCTAACTTTCAATGATATCTTCATAGAAATAGAAAAAAAATAAAAATAAAAATATTCTGCACAAGAAAGGAAACAATTAACAAACTGAAGAGACAACCAAAAGATTGAGAGAAAATATTTGCAAGCCATACATCTGAAAAGGGGTTAATATTCAGAACTTATAAGAAAGTCAAACAACTCTTTAGAAACAAAACAATTCAAATAAAAAATGGAACTGAATAGACATTTCTCAAAAGAAGATATACAAATGGCTAACAGATACATGAAAAAATGTTCAACATCACTAAAATCATTAGGGAAATGCAAATTAAAACCACAATGAGATGTCATCTCACATCTGTCAGAATGGCTATTATCAAAAAACTAAAAGATAAGTGTTCGCAAGGATTTGAAGAAAAGGGAACCCTTGTATACTGTTGGTGGGAATGTAAATTAGTGCAGCCATTATGGAAAACTGTATGACGGTTCCTCAAAAAACTAAAAATAGAACTACTGTATAATCCAGCAATCTCACTACTGTGTACATATTCAAAGAAAGTGCAATCAATATATTGAAGAGATAATCTGCACTCCTATGTTCATTGTAGCATCATTCACAATAGCTAAGTTAGGGAATCAACCTATCAATCTATCAACTGATGAATGGATAAAGAAAATGTAGTATATATACACAATGAAATACTATTTAGCCTTAAAAAGAAAGAAATTCTCTCATTTGCAACAGCATGAATGGAATTGGAGAACGTTATGCTAAGTGAAAGAAGCCAGGCACAGAAAGACAAGTACCGCATTTTCTCACTTGTATGTGGAATCTAAAACAATCAAGCTCATAGATACAGAGAGTAGAATGGTGATTACCAGAGGCTGGGGGTGGGCAGAATGGGGAAATATTTGAAGGGTACAAAGCCTTAGTTAGGAGGAATACAATTTTTTCTTGAGATCTATTGCATGGAGTGGTGAATATAGTTAATGATAACATGTTGTACATTTACAGATTGCTAGGAAAGTAAATTCCAAATGTTCTGACCACAAAAAATGAGAAGTATTTGAGGTGATTGATATATTAATTTGCTTGATTTAATTATTCCACATTCATAAATTATGATATCACTTTTTATCCCATAAATATATACAACTATAATTTGTCAATTTACAATAAAAAAATGGGGAAAGGACCTGAATAGACATTTCTCCAAAGAAGACATACGAATGGCCAAATGGCATATGAATAGATGCTCAGTATCACTAATCATTAGGGAAATGCATATCAAAACCATCCTCATACATGTTAGGATGGCTATTATTTAAAAAAAACTAAAAGATAAGTGTTGGTGTGGATGTGGAGAAAAGGAAACCTAGAATACTGTTGGCAGAAATATTAATTAGTACAGCCATTATTGAAAACAGTATGGAAGTTCCTCAAAAAAATAAAAAATAGAACTACCATGATCCTGCAATCCTACTTTGAGTTTTTTTTTTTTTTTTAGGAGCAGGGTCTTGCTCTGTGCTAGAGTGCAGTGATGAAATCATAGCTCACTGCAGCCTTGAACTCCTGGACTCAAGCGAAGTGATCCTCTTGCCTCAGCTTTGTGGCTCAGCCTCCCTAGTAACAAGGACTATGGGTGTGTGCCACCACACCCAGCTATTTAAAAAAATTTTTTTGTGGAGACAGGGTCTTGCTATGTTGCCCAGGCTAGTCTTGAACTCCTGGCCTCAAGTGATCCTCCTGCCTTGGCCTCCCAAAATGCTGGGATCACAGGCATGAGCAACTGTGCCTGGCCACTTCTGGGTATTTATCCCAAGAAATAGAAATCAGGATCTTGAAGCTATACCTGCACTTCCATGTTCATTGGAACATTATTCACAATAGCCAAGATATGGTATCCACTGATGGATTAATGGATAAAGAAATTGTGAAATATATATGCAATGTTATTCAGCCTTAGAAAGGAATGAATTTCTGCCATTTGTGACAACATGGATGGATCTAGAGGACAATTATGCTAAGTCAAACACAGAAAGACAAAATACTGTACGATCTCACTTATGTGTGGACTCTATATCGCTCAAACTCATAGAAGCAGAGAGTAGAATGGTGATTGCCAGGGGCTGGCAAAAAAGGGAAATTGGGAGGTGATGGTCAAAGGGTACAAATTTCAGTTTTGCAAGATAAATAGTTCTCAAGATCTATAGTGCCTATCACTAACAATACTGTATTGTATACTTAACATTTTCTGAGAGTAGATATTATGTTAAGAATCCTTACCACACACCACACACACCACACACACACACACACACACACACGACAAATAATAATAAAGGGAGTGAGAGGAAACTTTATGAGGTCATGGATATAAATATGGCCTTGGTGATGGTGCTTTCACAGGTGTATACTTACCCTCAGACTCATCGAGTTGTATACATTAAATAGGGATAGCTTCTGAAATGCCAATCATATCTCTATAAAGTGTTTTTTTTAAATCCTTCACAAAGAAAAGAAAATCATTGTATTGTTAGTATTGTTTATTATACCAGCTCATCATTTTGCCCTAAAGCACTGTAAATGTGGTAGATATGGACTCATACCACAGCCCCAATTTCAAGTTAGGATTTTTTTTCCCCCAGTTAAATCTTGTGCAAGTGATGGCCAACCTCATTACATCCATAAACAGAGATCGAGTTGTTCCCATGGTGGGAATGTTCACACAGATGCAGCTGTAATATGACCTGTCCTTCAGTGCAAGCTGACCTGACTAAGGTCAGGGGTTAGACTGGTGCTGGAGTCAAGGGTGCAGTTCATACCTATGGAAAGCCAACTGGCCCATACTGGGGTGAATCCATCAAGACCTCAGCCTCATTAACAATAGACACAAATAAATTGATTTAATGATCCCAGGCAAAAAAAGAAAAAAAAAAACAAAACACCTGAGTATGACAAGTTGTTTGTTGAAAAATAATAGTGAACCCAAACTGTTTCAATTCTGATAAAACATCCTAGACATGGAAGAGAAAAGTCATATTTTTGTCATTCTAACTTGATTCTATATTCTCTAAAGATTGTATTCTATGAGCAATTTCACTTGACTGGTTTATTAGAGCCTCAGATTTTCTTGAGCAAAGAAAAGTAGGGTTGTCAAAGAGTTGCCAAACCTCATGACACTTGATTCAAGGAATTCTGAATCTTTATGGTACAGAAAAGCTATTCTTTCTTTAGGTGGCTAGAAATGGAATCTTTTGTCTTCATAGAAAGCCTCAGAAGGCCTTTGTTGATTTCATGAAAGCAGAATTTTGGGTTTAAGAAACATCAGCTCTGCCATCTACTTGAAGACACTGAGAAATGTGCACCCTTTAAACATGAAAGAAGTAGAGTGCAAATTATTTTAGCTAAAAGTTTAAAGGGTGACCCTAGAGATGTAATTCTTTAGCAAGTAAGATTTACTCCTCTTTATAATTGAGGGGATTGGAGGTGAAACTGCACAAAGAATTAATCCCATGTAAGAATTAAATATTTATTTGCCTTCTAAAGAATATTGAAGCAATAAATCATAAAGTAAAAGTCTTTGAAGATAACTTTTCATCTCTTTTGAAGGGGAAAAAAAATCTACCACCTGGTTAGCACCAGATGGTATTAGTAGTTGATTGCATTTTTTCAAATAGGGAGAACGTGTTTTGAATTAGCTGTGGGCTTTTTGCGTATATTTTTCCTAAAAGTGAATGCTATTCTCTCAGATATGGAGTAACCAGCATTTGTGTGCTGTGAGCTTTCTGTTATTTCACATCTTTGGAGCCTGAGGGAGCAGTTTTGTCCAGTCATAGTTAGGTGATATCTCAGCTTGGCTTCATAACCAACCACTCCAAAACTTAGTGGCTTAAAGCCATAATCATTTTACCTACTCACAATTCTGTGGGTCAGTGATTTGGGCTGAGCAGTTATTTTGCTGGGGTTACCTATGTGGCTGCAGTCAGCTAGTGGCTTTACTGAGTGGTCTAAAATAATCTCACTCACATGTTTGATAGTTGGTTTCTGGCTATTGTCTGGGCCATGTATCTTATGTATCTTATGTAGGCTAGTCTAGGCTGCTTCACATGACAGCTAAGTTCTAATATGAATAGTTCAATACACAATTTTTATGCCTCTGCTCACATCACATTTGCAGATGTCTTATTGGCTGAAGCAAGTCACATGTATGAGCCCAGAGTCAATATGGGAGGGAACCACACATGAGATATAGATTGGTGTGATTCATTGGTTACACCATTATTGAAGCAATTGCCACAGGTGGCAAATCTAGTGGCAGAGGCACTTGAGACACTAAAGGAAATCATTATTTATCAATCAGTATTCCAATGTTTTAACAACAGGCATGTTGTTAAACAACAGGCACAGGTACTGGTGCATACCAGCTGCATTTGAATCCTGGCTGAGAGACTCTGTGGGCTCTAGGAATGAGTAGTGCTACCTTGGGGCCCCAATAACAAAGGGTAATACAATGTCAGGGAGAGGGCTTTTCTCATTCGTGAAACAATGCCATTGGAATGAACATTCTCATGAGAAGCACCATTAGTAAGAGCAAGGCTCTTTCAAGAGACTTTTTCTCTGTTTATTCAACATACATTTATTGAACACCTACTATGTTACAGGCAATAGACATTAGGAATCGAGCTGTTAAGAAAAGGGGTGCTGATTTAGCAAAGTTGCAGGATACAAAATCAATGCACAAAATCAGTTGTTTTTTATATACTAGCAATGAATAATCTTAAAAGGAAATTAAGAAAACAATGTCATTTATAATAGCATCAAAAAGAATAGAATACTTAGGAATAAACTGAACTATGGTGATGAAAAACTCGTACACTGAAAACTACAAATTGTTGCTGAAAGAAAGACACACATATGTACTCTCTAATAAATTGAAACTAACTGATGGACACACAAGTGCACAGAGGGAAGTAAAAGTCATTGGAAATCACGCAGGGGGAGGAGGGAAGAGGGGAGGAGGGAGGAGGAGAGGGGCAAAAACCCACCTAACGGGTACAGTTAACACTATTTGGGTCATGGGCACATTGATAGCCCTGACTCAAACCATGCATCAAAATCATTTTTACCCCTTTAATATTTTGAAATTAAAAAAAGAGAGAGATAAAAAGAAATAGCAGTAAAAAAAAAATAAAAAAGACACAAATAAGTGGAAAAACATCTTGTATTCATGGATTGGAAGACTTAATATTGTTAAGATGTCAACACTACCCAAAGTGATCTACAGATTCAATGCAATCCCTATCAAAATCTCTATGATTTTTTTTTCTTTTTGCAGAAATATAAAAGTCCATCCTAAAATTCTTGTGTAATCTCAAGGCATCTTTAATAGCCAAAACAATCTTGAAAAAGAACAACAAAGTTGGAGGCCTCACACTTTCTAATTTCAAAACTTACAGTATATTATACTATATTAATCAAAACAGTATGTTACTGGCATAAAGACAGACATTTAGAACAATGGAGTGGAATATGGATTCCAGAAATAAACCCTTGCATAATATGGTTAAATTAATTTTGACAAGGATGTGAAGACCATTCACGAGAAAAGGACAGTCTTTTCAATAAATAGTGTTGGGAAAACTGGATATCAACATACAAGAAAATGAAGTTGAACTCTCACCTTACACCATATAGAAAAATTAACTCAAAATGGATCAAAGATCTAAATATAAGAGCTAAAACTGTAAAACTCTTAGAAGAAAACATAGGGAAAACTTCATGACATTAGATTTGGCAATGATTTCTTGGATATGACAACACCAAAACACAGGCAACAAAAGAAGTAGGACCTCATCAAAATTAAAAACTTTTGTGCATCAAAGGATTCTATCAACAGAGTGAAAAGGTAACCCATGAAATGGGAGAAGGTATTTGAAAATCATATATCTGATAAGGGATTGATATCCAGAATATATAAAGAACTACAACTCAAAAACAATAACAAATAAAAACATGATGAAAAAATGGGCAATGGACTTAAATGGACATTTCTATAAAGAAGATATATAAGTGGTCATTCAGCACATGAAAGAAAAGATGCTCAACATCGTTACTCATTAGGGAAATGCGAATGAAAACTACAATGAGATACTACTTCACACCCATTAGGATGTCTATTATAAAAACAAACAAACAGAAAATTAAAAATATTGATGAAGATGTGGAGAAATTGGAACCCTTTTTCATTGTTGGTGGGAATGTAAAACGGCGTAGCCACTGTGCAAAATTATATGTCAGTTCCTCAAAACATTAAATATAGAATTACTCTTTGATCTGACAATTTCACTTCTGGGTATATATCCAAAAGAAATGAAAGCAGGAGCTTGAACTGATATTTGTAAACCCATGTTCATAGCAGCATTATTCACAGTAGCCAAGACATGGAAACAACCCAAATGTTCATTGATGAATGAATGGATAAACAAGATGTGGTATAAACATACAATGGAATATTATTCAGCCTTAAAAAAAGAAAGAAATTCTAACTCCTGACCTCAAGTGATTCTCCTGCCTCAGCCTCCCAGAGTGCTAGGATTACAGGTGTGCACCACCACGCCTGGCCAAAAAGAAAGAAATTCTGTCACATTCTGCAACATGGATGAACCTTGACAATGTTATGCTAAGTGGGAAAAGCCAGTCACAAAAGGACAAATATTGTAGGATTCCACGCATATGAGGTACCTAGAGTAGTCAAATTCATAGAGACAGGAAGTAGAATGGTGGTTTCCAGGGACTAGGGGAGAGGGAAACAGGGAATTATAGTCTAAATGATACCGAGTTTTGGTTGGGGAAGATAAAAAGTTCTGAAGATGGATAGTGGTGATGGTTAAACAACAGTGTAAGTGTACTTAATGCCACTGAAATGTATACTTAAAAATGGTAAATTTTATGTTATGTATATTTTACCACACTAAAATAAATAAATCCATAAATAAATAGCTGACTTAAAGAATAATTTAAAAAAGAGACAAAAATCCCTGCCCCAATGTAGATTACATTTTAGGGGGAAAGGACACTGATGACCTAGAGAAGAAAACCACATGGTTGTAAGGTCCTCAGTTCTCATGCACCTCAGGCCTTTCTGAGGTCTAACAGAAGTTTGAAAGTCCACTGGCTTTTCAGGCAGTGGGCATTGACAGATGGAAGTCAGAGCAACATTGGAACAGGAAACAGCTGGATGGTAACGATACCTGTAGTAGCCTGTGGTTGTTTTTGTTTCTGTCTGCCCGACAGGTTTTTTCATTTTTCTTCTTCAGGCATCATGTTGTGCCTTTCTCTCCCCTTCCACAAACACAAAAGAGTGAAAAGAAATAAACTCAGGGATGGGTACATGCTCTAAAATGGCTAATCAGAATCCTTGCTCTGATTTCTTCATTTGCAGCTGGAGGAAATGCCATCTAGCCTCTCAGTTCACCCTCTGTGGCCATACTCCAAGGGTGTGATGTTGGCACTGCCAGTGACTATCTTCTGCACCATGTAGAGAAGGACAATCTACAGTAGGAAAGAATGAAGCCAATTAAGAAAATGTAGACACAAGAGATGGATGAAGAGAGAAAAATTCCTGATGGAATTAAGTTTCATTCTCTAAGGCCCTGGTGCTGTAACTCTACCTTCAATTCTTGGTCTAACCCAATATACTTCCTACCCGTGTGGGTCAATCAGATTACTTTTTGTGCTTAAGCTCATATGAGGCAGATCTCAGGCATATGCAATTTGGAGACTTAAATATCATAATTTGCAAGACATATAAGACTCCCCTTTAGAGATTCCCAGAAGTACTGGGGAGAGCAGAGGAGTAGTAGACATTATGTGGGGTGGAGGAAGAGGGAAGGAAGAAGAGATGTAAGGGGGAATTCTGGGTGGTAGATGTTAATGTGAACTCATTTGTATCTGAAAGTTTAGTTAGGCCAGGTGATATTTGGATTGTGTCTGAAATAGGGATAATAACAGAATATGTGTCAAAGGGTTGTTGAGAAAGATTAAATGATATAATGTAGTATCCATGGAAAAACCCAGAAATCCCTTTGTGTGTTTCAAACAGGGGTATTTAATACGGAAAACTGATCACAAAATTGTTGGGAGGGTGAGAGGTGCAAAGGGCAGAAGGTGGTATTACCGGGATGTCAGTAACTACAGGAAACAACAGCTCTCTGAGGCTGAAGAAGGAAAAATGGGGAAAGTGGATATGCCTAGAGTCTGTAAACATTCGTTTGGTGCTGACAGTGCTGCTGGGGCGCCTAGAACTCCACTGATGCTGCTGGAGCCCATAATCACCCGCAGTCACCTGGTGATGCCACTGTCAAAGCCAAGTGCCAAATGGCTTCTTCCTTCTCTCCTACTTCATTATCTCATGGGAGAGTCTTCCCTGGGCAAAAGCTAGCCAGAACCTAGCTGGCAAGAGAGTCTTGGAAATGTAGATTTTCTGGCCCCCAACCCCAGAAGGACAACGAAGATTATAGGTAGAAGGTCAGGTGTGGACCTAAGTACCCACAGACAGTATGTGACATAAGTACTTACTTCAAAGGAAGTTGAAAGGATTAATGACATAACGTGTGCAAATTGCATAATATGGTGCTTGGCACATAGCAAGCACTCACAAAGTGGTAGTGCTGTGCGTTTGTGGGTATAAATACACATACATAATAGTCACTTTAAATGTATCTACCTTACCTATATTAAATAGTTCTTTAGTAACTAGAATGTTTTTCTCTTTCTTTTTTCTTCTCATTCTCTCTTAGACTACATTAAGAGCTCCACATAGAATATTTTCTGATTTATTTCCAAATATTTAGCTGCCAGAAGTAGATTTTAAAACTTTTTAAATATAAAGTGCTCTAAAAATGCTAATGCAGCTTCTCACCTGTTTCATTTTGCTTCAATGGCTACAAAATGTGGCTTGCCACTTGTCTACAACTTGATTGTTGAACTCTATTAAATACGGACTCTATTATATCACTGTGATTAATTTTTCTTTCATTTCTATGGTTTCTTTGCATTTTGTTGTTCAAATTTCTGAACTTTAAAGTGTGATGAAGCTTGCATTAACAAAAATCTTGGAGACGATGGTAGGATTTAAATTTCTTCATAAAGGTAGCTTCAGATCTGAGACTTTCACTCTGCAGTGTTTCGGCCCATTCTGCCAAACTTGTGCTAACTTCTTAGATTTGCAACATTCAACAAATGGTCCCCCATTTCTCTGAACTCAGACACTTTTCCCACTAAGGCCAGATTTTGAGGTCAATCCACAAAGGCATTTTTCTGGCTAGCAGAGCCTTCTATAAACTTGGCGTTCCTGTGGGCATGCTCAACAGTGGAATAATGCCACTGAGTGGCAGGAAATAAACTGGAAAAATGAGAATAAAATAAAAAATGGAAAACTAAAATCTGATATGAGAAACCAGGAAGCATTCCAATTCACCTTTGCCTAGACAATTGTCAAATGTCAGATACAACAATGCAGTCTGAATTACATAGTCCATCCCTCTGCTCTTTAACTTTGTTTAATTCATACATATACTGGTTGGTAAGCTACCCTTGGCCTTACTTTACAACATGATTTTCTCACTTTATACATGTCCATATACTTGAAGCATCATCAAGTACAAATGATTAAGTGGTTCCTATTGCCTTTATCATAAAATCCAAACCTTGTGCCATGGTGGACAAGGTCTTTTTTATTTTGCTCTTGGCTACCTTTCCATCCATCCAAATTCCTACTATTCCCCACCGTGTATGCTATACTTAAGTTATCTTGAGTTTCACCACCCACACCCACCATCCCCCATCTACAGCTTCACCACCAATAATCAACAACTACCAACTATACTCACCAGCCCTGCTTGCTAGGTCTGTCCATTAGTCCCACTCCATAATCAGTCATACCCCAACATCCTGGGCCACCACCACAATCTCTTCCCACCAGACATATCTAACAGCAGCAGTCCTATTTACCAAAGGGGTCCTACTTTCACCACCCCTTGGCTTAGTTCGGTTGATTCTCCTTAATATCTCATTAAATGTCTCATGCATCTGTTCCCTTTTCTCTAATTCTCCTACCTTATTCTAGAAGAGACTACCACCATCTCTCCCCTGGAATAGTGCACCAGCTTCTTGTCTAGATTTCCTGCCTCCAAGTTAGCTTTCCCGCAATCCATCCAATACATGCTGCTAAGTGATTTTTCTGAAATCTATATATGACCATATCCACCCCCTCCTTAAAGACTCTGGTAGTCATTAGTGCTTTCTATTAAATATATCTGGCTCTCCACTCTTCTAGGCACATGGTAGGATCACACTTCCCCATCCCCTTGAATTTAGGTGTGGCCATGTGAATTGCTATAGCCAATAAAATGTGGGCAGAAGCTTTAAGGATCAGTGTACACTTTGCCCCATTCTCTGTCCCTCTGGCTCCAGGTGGTGGCTGCTCTATTGGCCTGGGTCCAAGAGGGAGAGTCCCCCCAGACTACTCACAATGTACATGAAACATGAGTAAGAAATAAATCTTGTTTTAAGTCACTGATTTTGAGGGTTTTTACTGCAGCATAATCTGGCACACTTTGAGTAATACAAAGACCAAGGTGAAACTCAAACTCCTTAGCAAAATATTGATAATTCTTTATAATCTGACCTCCACTTTCCAACTGCATTTGAAAGTATTCCTCTTTTCGCATCCTACACTCCAGACAAGCTACTGTTCCTGGTGTATGCTATTGTGCTTTCCTGCCTTAGTTATTTGCTCCTCCACTTCTGCTTCCAACTTGGTATGCCCAAAAGCTATCCTACTGGGATATAGTCTCTCCCTCCTTAAAATCCCATAGCATTTTTTAATTTTTATTTTTTTGGACTAGTCAAGTGAAATAGTGGGGGAGGAGAAGGAACAAAGGAATTTTTAACTGGTCATGATCAATTAGTTGTAAACACTACTGCACTTGGACCAGCCTGCCATAGCATTTTATATGGATCATTTTCCTACTTGTACCAGAGTTTCTTATACATGTATCTGCATGATTTGAATATTTGTCCTCTCCAAAAGTCATGTTGAAAGTCAATCCTCAATGTGGTAGTATTGAAAAGTGGGGCCTTTAAGAGGTGACTGAGCTATGAGGGCTCTGCCCTCATGAGTGGATTAAGCCATTTATAGATTCATGGATTAATGGGTTAATATATTAATGAGTTATCATGGCAGTGGAACTCGTGGCTTTATAAGAAGAGGAAGAAAGAACTGAGCTAGCACATTCAGCATCCTCACCATGTGATGCCCTGCATAACCTTTGGACTCTGCAGAGAGTCTCTACAATCAAGAAGGTCCTCACCAGTTGTGGCTCCTTGACCTTGGACTTCTCAGCCTCATAACTATAAGAAATAAATCCATTTTCTCTATGAATTATCCAGTTTCAGGTAGTCTAAGTAACAGCAAATGAACTAAGACAGTATCTAATCTACTCTGTTTGCCTGGAATCTCCTTCAAGACAAGGTTTGTGTCTAAATCAGCTTTGTATGTACCTACAGTATTTAGAACAATGTTCTTCAAGCTAGTGCTCTAATATTTTTCAAATTAATGTGCTTTATTCCTGAAATACAGAATACTTAATAATACTCATCTTAATTTTTGTGATAGTGTTTGTTCTGTGTGACTGGGTGGGTTAGGGCAATGGTAGGGAGTAGCTCTGAGAAAGTATAGGGTAATTGATTAAGGGGATATGATGGAAAAGGAACCAAGGGAGGAAACAGTGAAGTTGTTACCTGGCATCTACTTGAAACCTAACACTGTGCTGGGCACTGTGAGGAATTTATAGGAAGAAGAAGATACTTTTCTTGACCCTGATGAACTTACTGTTGTAGGACACACCTTATCTCCTTATCTTTCATAGGACACACCTTAGCTTTCAACAAAGGTTGCAACATACTGGGATAATGGCTGACCTCTATAGTTTCTATTCACTGCTTACTTGCTGACCGCAGCATGCTGCAGGGCATTATGGGCCGAAACAAAATGCAGGAAAAAAGGGACCAATCAGGGGCGAAGAAAGACTACATGCTGGTACAAACAGCAGATGGGAAGCTTACCAATCACTGTAACGTTCAGCTGCGTGATCAGAGTATAGAACCAATCACTGTAAAGGGCAGATGCATGATCAATGCGTGTTCAGCTTGTGTACAACGAGTATAAAAGCTCACCCATGCTTCAGTCGGGGTCCCTGCCTGAAGAGAGACCACTGCGTTGGTGCTCTGAGGCTCGGACCCTAGCTAGCTAGATAATAAAACTCCTTTTGGTGTTTACCTCCTCAGTGACTCCGTCTCTGTCCGGTGGGGCCTCGGAAAGCCCGACTCTAACACTGTCTGCTTTGGAGAAAATCATTATATGCATAAAACTCTATAAAACATATAGAGATTGTAATACAAACTTGAATTACTAAAATCTTGTTTCACACAGTGAATTTTCAACTATTTCTGTAATATGCTCTTATGTCTCTAAGGCTACTGCAAAATTTTCAGGTGAAGTTACCAGCAGTTTACTTCAACTAAAAAATTGCCATGCATTTACTTTTGTGGGACCAATTCACAAAATGACAATTGTTGCAAAACCAAATCACAATTGCCTACAGAAAAGAAGTCAAACTCTGTAAAATAATTTAAAGAGGTATATTCTGAGTCAAATTTGAGGACCATGACCCAGAGCTACAGCCAAGAAGCGTTGAGCAAGTGGACTCTCTGTGGCTGGGTTACAGTTTGGTTTTATATATTTTGGGGAGACAGGAATTACAGGAAAAGTCATAAATCAATACATGGAAGGCATATATTGATTTGGCTCAAAAAGGTGGACCATCTTGAAGGAGGGGCTTACAGGTTATAGGTGGGTTTAAAGATTCTTTGATTTGGAATTGATTGAAAACATGAGGTTTTTTTCTAAAGGCTTGGAATGTTTTAAGATAAGAAGGTCTGTTAATCAGAGACAAGCTACCAGACATACATTTGTTGTGTAAATTGAGGACCTGCAGGTTTGTATTGCATACCCTTAGGCCTGTTAATGGGTTACAAAGGATGTCTCCAAGAAGGGACAGGGCATGATGAGGCATGTCTGATCTCCCTCCTCACAGTAGGCAATTTAGTTTTAGGATATTCCCTTGGCCAGGAGGGGGTCCATTCAGTCAGCTGTTGACAGGGAGCCTTAGATTTTATTTTAGTTCACACAATCGATGACAATCTGTTGTGAATCTGAAAGGACTGGCTCAGCTGAAGCTTGATCCTACTAAGTTTTCTATGGTCGATTTTGTTTTCTGCGACTGTGAAACATTTTTTTTTTTGAGACAGAGTCTCACTCTGTTGCACGGGCTAGAGTGCCGTGGCGTCAGCCTCGCTCACAGCAACCTCAAGCTCAAGCAATCCTATGCCTCAGTCTCCCAAGTAACTGGGACTACAGGCATGCACCACCATGCCCGGCTAATTTTTTCTATATATTTTTAGTTGTCCAGCTAATTTCTTTCTATTTTTAGTAGAGATGGGGTCTCGCTCTTGCTCAGGCTGGTCTCCAACTCCTGAGCTCAAATGATCCTACCGCCTTGGCCTCCCAGAGTGCTAGGATTACAGGTGTGAGCCACCATGCCCGGCCTGGACAACATTTTTAATCCCCAATGCTCTTTGAAGCAATTTGACATGATTTAAATGTAGTGCGCGCGCGTGTGTGTGTGTGTGTGTGTGTGTGTGGGGTGTAATGGCCCGTGGTATGCTGGTAAATGCTTAGCAATCATGACTGGGGGATATAGGACTCTAATTTGTAGCATTTGCCAATATCTATAGTGTAAATACTTCCATCATGGCCAATTTTAAGCTACCAATTAAACATCATTCAATATGAAGTTAGGAAGAGTTGTGTACAATGAGCTCTCAAAAGCCCCTGAAAGCAAGCTTCAGCACTCCACTAGGTGTGGGAGGTGGTGAGGAGGGAGGCAGAACAAAGAATGAAGGAAGGCAGGAATTAAAAAAAAAACAAAGGAACTGATTTAAAAACTTTTAAAGGAAGAAGCAAGGTTAGAGGTTTGGATAATTTTGAACTAGCTAGTCATCCTCCAAAAACTGAAAGTTCTTGTTCCTAAGCCTCACTGCTAAAAGGGCTGGACTTTTCCTTGAGGTAAAAATGTAGACATACCTAAGTGTCAGCAAATTAGAACAAATAAAACAACAAATAGAGCACGAAAACAGAAAATTATGGTCAAAGGTTTATGAGAATATTTTGGTTTTGATCTTTTAATCCTAGCTGCAGATACAGTTTTTTCTCACTGATTTCAATGTCTGTGGAAAGGTACATAATGTGTTTCTAACCCATACTATCATCTGATATTAACTGTGCTGTTAGGGATTCAAAGCTGTCCTAGAAGTTATAGTTATAGGAGCTTAAATTGGAAGCTTTAGTTTCCCTTGGTCTTGAACACTTTTTGCCTTACTTTTTACAAGCTAGCCCATTATGTGTACATTATGTTGCTATAACAAAGTTTTTGCCTAGGAAAAAAATTCCTAAATTGTTAATTTTAGTATAGTAATTTATTTTAAGATAAAAAGTGAATGATTGTTAAAATCCAAAGAGAATTTCAAAACAGTCTTACTCTTTAGAAATAGTGCATGTATTCAAGTTTACACCCAAGTTGAAAAAATGTTTTGAGACTATTTAGGTTGGTTTTAAAACAGCTTAATCTTGATCCTCATGTAAAAAGCATGTTACCACTTTGTATCAATCATTGTTTGAAGTGCTAAGGATTGGTGCTGAAGGTTTTTTTCAGTCTATAGTCGGGTGATCTTATGTTGATGGGATTCAGAAAACTATCCTAAAATGAAGCCTTCAGAAGCAAAACTTTTCTGACCTTGCCTTGTCTGACTGCCTCTTGTACCAATTCTTCCCTGAAGCTAGCCATAAAAACCAGGATCCCTCTACCCAAGGTAGGTCGTGAAGGCCGGAACCCCCTTTTTCTGAAAGCTAGCCATAAAACCTAAAATTATTCTATGTAAAAACTGGCCATAAAGTAATTATCTGATCTACTTTGTTTTACTGTAAAACCTCATTCCAGAAAGGGCCTTGCCCTGCACTCAGAAGGAAGGAATGCACACTCAGAGAAACCAAACAGAATCTAAATATAAAAGACCTGCAGGGTTCTGCCACTCAGCCTGTCAGAATTAGCTCACACTCTTTTTATCCAATCATATTTCTACACGGCTTTCCATACTTTAAACATAAAAATGGACAATTTTCCCTGCATCTTTGAGTGTTCATTCTGAAGGCATCCATGTATAAGATTTAATTATTTCTCCTATTAATCTCATGTCAGTAAATTTTCAGCAAGTCTTTATGGGAACAGTGGCCTTTGCTTCCAAACTTTGGGGGCCAAAGTTGGCCCAGTTTGGCACAGTATATATTTTTTTGGATGTGGTGTTTTGGAAGGATCTAATTAACCAATACCTTTAACCACTTCAGTACCGCACTCACCAGCCGCGAAACCTTGCCCACAGCCGGCACTCACAGTCTGCACGATAGTTTGTGCTGTGCATTGACGACGATCCGTTTTGCTCTTGTGTGATGAGGAAAGCTTTAAAGCACTGAAAGCTTGTTTTACTTTACAGGCAGATTTAGGAAAATAACTATAATAACTCCAACTAAGAACTTGTTAAAAGGTCACAGATTCATAGTAACTTATTAGCTGAACGTACACACTGCAACTGCAGAGATAAAAGCTGTAAAAGTAAAAGCTTTTGGCTGTCGACTATAGTTGATGCTCGTACTGAAGTGGTTAAACAGGATATTCTAAAATGTCTACTATGTTTATAAAATGTAGAAGTGATGTTATATTTGTTTAAAATAACAAGTCTTATTAAAATACTTATTTGTTTTTCTTGGTAAGATATATGAGTTTAAAAGAAAAATAATAATTAAAACTATTTTGATCCCTGTTCTGTGTAATATATCTAATTTACAGGGTATAAAAATGGTTGACAGAAAAATAACTTAAACTGATAACTGGAATGTAAGTGAACTGCTAAGATAAAGAAGTAAATTAGATAAATTTGGTAAATATAAATGGAATAAATACAAATGAAATTTTCATATAGTTTAAAATCTGAAAGTCATGTTAAGTTAAAGAAGATAATCATAAAATGTCTGAGTCACTTGTAAGGTAAAATACTAGAACATTAGTCCTTAAACATAAGTTTAAGCTTATACCTTGATATCTTATTTTTATATTTAGGAATGCTAATAAAATTTTTGACTGATAACAGTTCAAAGTTACTTTAACTTCCTAAATTTTTCCTAAAAGTCGACATTATGATATTAATGTCAACTAATATATGTAATTAAAACTGCTAGATAGAAGGGAAACAATTTTATCTAATTTATTGGTTTTGAAACTGATTTAAATTAAGTAAATGATAATTAAATTAAATGGATATAAAAGATAAAGGTTATAAAAGGTTTATAAAAGTCTTAACTTACAGTCAAATTGGTTAAAATTAGATGGATTTGTTTATAAGATTTTATTAAAATTAACTTTATCATTAATACAATGATAAATTTGGTTTTCTCTTTTGAACTAGATTTTCACATATTAATAGGAATAACAAAAGATTTTAGGAATAACACTTTTGTTCACCTCTTGAATAAACTGCAAAAAGGGCAGGGGACAGGAGAGAAAGAGATTCAGCCTGCCTTGCCTCCTCATTAACTTGTAGTTCAGTCTGTCTATATTAGGTCTTATAGTTCTTTGAGAAACTGAGTCTCCTCTATCAAATAATAAAATTTTTGCATTTTAAAAATATTTGGATTATCAGAGTCATGGTCCTCAAATTTGGCTCAGAATAAATCTCTTTAAAATTATTTTACAGAGTTTGGTTTCTTTGCCATTGACAGTAGTATATACAATGTATTTTTGCACAGTATATATTTCACACAGTGCATTATTCATTACACATGCACCAGTATTAGCTAGGAAATTGGGATCAGGTAAATAAGACCAGGAAGTAATGACTGTTGACATTCTATGTAATAATCTGTTTTCCTGGAACAAACTGCAAATGTATTCTGTTTGGAATTAATACAGTCTGTTAAATTTTATCCATAAAAATGACTTATGAGATTGAATCCATTAGTTTAATGGAATATCACAATCATTATTCCAAACTTATTTATATTGCAATCGGTAGATTGGGATGTCTCTTCCGAATAAGAAAATGAATGTGAATGCCAACGATTTTCTCTTATTTAATTTTAACAATAGTGAATCATCATATGTGATATGTATTTTTCATATTTATGCTTGTAAGTAAATCTCGCCAGAGAAAATAGAAGAGAGGAAAGCCACATTAAGACTTGCAACTGTTTTTCTCAGACGGTTTTAAGGCTTTTTGTTTCCACAATGAAATGATCAGCATTAGAGCATTATGTCCCTAATGAGAGTTGGGTATGGGCCAGGAGTTATGAGCAAGGGACGGCCCATGGTGTGAGACTCACTGCTTGAGCCGTTTCACAGGATCCTTGCATTTAATGAAGGCTAAAGTTTCCAATCAAGGCCTTGGAAGATCCTAGAATGAAAATTCCCATAATTAAGAATGTTCAAAAAAGGTTGGATAGGATGTTGTTGGCTCTGTTGCCTCTGGAAATTAGCCAATCAGCAGGCTTGAAATTTTACTATTAGACATTCATCCTTTTGGTTTGTACTATTGCCTCTGCAGGATGACCTAATTCAAATATACCAACACTTGCAAGTTGTGATTAGCAAGTTTCTTAACCTTACCCTTTCTGTGCCTCACTTTCCTTATTTGTAAGAGTGTACCTACATCATAGGTTTGTTGTAATGAATAACAGTGTAAATTGCCTCTCATATCAAGGTGTGATTGATTTATCATATTGTCAAATCTCTTTCCTATAAGATGTTAAGAGAAGCAGGGCTCTGAGACTTGGCAAGTGTAGACGAAGGTAAGTTCTGTAGTGGACATAATCTTTTTTCTTTATAGTATATAAAGAAACTATATAATCTTTATAGTAATGTGCTTTCCTCTTTTTCGGGTGCACGACCTTCTTTTTAGTTGCCTCAAGGCATCTGTCTGCCCAAGGGTGGTGAGACCAGGGTAGAATTAGCATTTGTATAGCAAAAATTCAAAGAGAAAAAAACTGTTAATAGTATTCCATTTCTGGTTTTTACAATAGGATTTTCAAGTTCAAAACAAGAAAATAGGTCTGAAAGCCAGACTTTCTTAAGGGGGAAAAGAATTTTCTAAATTCCTGTATCTTCTTCTTTATCTTATAAAGAAGACCTGGGCTGAGCTGATCATGGACTTTAACCTAAAGTTCCTTTTTGGCTAGATAAGAAGAGGTAGAGAGATAATAAAGCTTGCTTCTCTGATTCCTCTGGACAGCAGGAGGAAGAGTAGAGAGAGACAAAGATAGAGGAGAAATGTGGTCAGGGATGTAGCAATATCCCCTTGTTGGGCCAGTGTTCTAGAATAAAGAGCCATCTGCCCTTTTTTTCCAGCTTAGGACTCATAGTCTACAGCCATTTTCCAGGATCCATCCTAGTTTCTTCAGGGGCCAGATTTGGTAATTAAACAAGATATTACAGGAATCTTCACCTTTGTGTTGTTTAAATCTTTACAAGTGGCAGTAATTTCTACCACCCTCCTTGGCATGTGATACTATTTTTGATTTACTATCTTGGTTAGTCTCTTGCAGGGGGAGGAGGAGCAACTTCAGAAACTTCCATTTGAATTTCTCCACTATGGCCAAGGGCCCAATGTGAGGATTATTCCAACTGCCTTGTATGTCCATTCCAATTATGCATCCAAGGATGAGGAAAATGACCATCAAGTGAGTCAGGAGACCCAGAGGATCCACTGTAACTGAGGCTTTGGCCAGGACTCCATTTATTACCTGACACCCATATGATTTCACTCTAACAGAGAGACATGATGATGCTTCATGCTGGCAAGTATAAATGTCAACTCAGACCCTGGGTCCAGTAGTGCTTGAAATATCTGGATATGCCTTTTTTCCTAGCGTATGGTAAATGTACATTATATACAATAAAGGTACGGTAAATTTACCCAAGTATATGGTCCCCAAGTAGATGGTCCTTTTGGTAAAAACTAAGGGAAAGACGGGTATTGCAGGGCTTTCCCCTTGGTGGGGGGGATTCTCTTTAGCCAGTGGGTTCTGGGGCTGAAAATTAGCTCAGGTTTGGAAACTGGACTAGGAATCATGATGTTTTGATTGGGAAGACTGACCTTTAGTTTGTGCTTATTTATTCTTTTTTTTTTAATTTCTTTTTTTGGCAACATGTGCAAGTTTGCGTGCGTGTCCCTTTTCATGTCACGTATCAGGGGTGCTCATTTATTTTTACTCTTTGAAAAAATTATATATGTTAAGCAATACCCTTTTTGGTTGCCTATTTTGCCTCTAGGGATACTGTATTCTATTAACCATCTCTTTAATTCTCTACAGATCAGGCCCACTTGGTTGTCAATCTAATTGTGTCCTTTGTTGCGATAATTACAAATCTCTGGCTTCTGGTGGTGAAGTGTTATCACCTGGCCTCTATTGCTCAGGTGGGGAGGGTTGGCAATCATTTCTACTTCTATCAATAATCAATCTGACCTGTAGAGGAGAGTCACCATTGAACTTCTTGGTGATCCTGCTCCTGCTTTCACCAGCATTCCTGATGGCCTAGGTAAATCATGTGTCTTCTGGGTCCTCCTGTGTGACATAATCTTTCACTGGATCTTCTGGCTTCATATAACACATCCACTCTAGCATGCTCACTTCACTCAGCCTTTGAACTTCTTCCTCTACCATCTGCCACAGCAATTCGGGAATTTCAACATCACTCAGTTTGGGCCGTTGTTTTTTCTAGGCTTATAGGAGCCACCTTAGCAGTGTGTTACACCAGCCTCTGGGGGCCCTGCTAGGTTGTTAGGACTTGTGTCTCTAGAGAGTGCCCCCAAACCAACAAACTCTTCCTTATCTAGTCTTGCTACAAAGCTCTCCTTGATGAAGCACTTTCAGAACCCAGTCCCATGGGTACTCCCCTGACTCCTTCCAGCACATGCTGGCCAGGTCTTCCAGTTACTTTGAGGTATAGTCCCTTTCCTCCCCTATCAAGTCCAGCTTGTTTTTGGAAGGCATTTGCTGCTTACAGGCCTATTGCTTTGTGGAGGAAAGGCCTACATATTGTCTTCTTATATAGAAGAAATACTAGCTCTTACTGGGGAAGAGTGGGCCACTTCTTTAGGCTCAGAAGTTTTAGAGAAAACTGAGGAGTCACAATTTTCAGGAGCATCCACTTAGATGTCCTCGTTCCATGTTTCAGGGTCCCAAATTTTCTCAACTAGGACCCCAACTTTGGCACAACATACCTAAGTTGAGCATTCAACTATCCTTGAAGTTCAGCCACTCTAATGGTCACATCCTGGGTCTGCTCTTTTCAACTTTTGATGCTCACCCACTGTGTGAAATTAGGGCTTCTTTGTAAGCTACTAAAGAGAGTTTTGTGTTCTTACATTTAGATTTTTAAATAATTTTATTTACTTATTTTCAAAACAAGGTCTTACTCTTTCACCCAGGCTGGAGTGCAGTGGCGTGATTGTAGCTCACTGTAGCCTCAAACTCCTGGGCTCAAGCAAGGGATCTCTTCCTGGCTTGCAGATGGCTGCCTCCTTGCTGTGTGCTCACATGGTCTTTCCTCTGTGCATGTGCGTGGACCACAGAGAGAGAGATCTCTTTCTCTTCCTTTTCATATAAGGCCACTAATCCTATCAGATTAGTTACCCATTCTTATGACCTCATTTAACCTTAATTACCTCCTAAAAGCCCTATCTCCAAATCCAGTCACATTGGGGGTTAGAGTTCAACATATAAATTTTGGAGAGGACACAATTCAGTACATGGTAATGAAAAGAATCTGAAGAATGAGCTGCTTAGAGTATTGTGAACACTTACAGAAATATACATGTTTGAGTATATATAAACTGAATGCACAACTCTCCTACTGGTTCTTTTCTTGGTCTTTCTGGGTTGATTCCACCTAGGTTGCATCTAATACCTCCTTCAGAGTTATCAGAGCCACCTCCTTGTATTGTTATGTTTTGGGGATGATTTGGGGCCCTTGGCTAGCTTGCTTGGAGCTTGTGCATTCCTTCCTTGGTGACAACTCTAGGTGGTTTTCTTCCACATGAGTGCAAACCATATTATGATTTTGGGATCCAAAAGATACAAAAAACCATATGCTTACTTTTCATTACATCTTATAACTATACAAGTTGATGTTAAACTGACTCTTTTTCCATTGTCATTGTACTGTGAGTTCTGCTTTTGAGTGCAGGCCTGTTTTTCTCAGATTGTCATATCCACCAATTTTAAAGTTCATTAGATTTATTTTATATTTTATTTTACTCCCCATCAATGGGGTTTTAAATCAAGATGGAGACTCTTAGAAGAAGCTCTGGTTTAGCAGTGGGGTGAGGATAAGAACAGACACAATATTTTTTGTGTTGGAAATGTTGAGTTTGATGTGCTTATGGGATAACCCCATAGACATTTGAATATGCTGGTTTGGAGCTCAGGAGACAGGTTTGAGATAGAAATAAAGACTTAAGAGACATCATAATATAGGTAGAAATGGAAACCATGGGATAGCACCCAGGAAGAGTAAACAGAGTGGGAAGAAAGGAGAGAAGGTAGTGGAACTCAAGAAAACATTGACATTAAGAGATAGAAGAGGAGACTAGGAAGCAGAAGATAAATTAGCAGCAGTAGAGTAGGAGGGAGCCAGGGAAAGAATGCTCTCTCAGAAGTCAAAAGATGAAAGATTTCCAAGATGAGAGAGGTTAATAGCACCAAATTCTGGAAAGAGGTTGAATAAGATAATGACTATCAAATAGGATAAAGTAGGAGTTGGCAAAATTTTTCTGTAAAGAGCAAGCTAGCAAACATTAATGTTTTAGACTTTGTGGGCAATAATGTTGCAACTAGTCAACTCTGCCATTGTTCTGTGAAAGCAGCCACAGACAGTACATAAATGGATATGTGTGGCTGTGTTCCAATAAAACTTTATTAACAAAAAAAAGTGGTGGGCTGGATTGAGCCCATGGGGCTGAAGTTTGCCATCCCTAGCTATACAGTACAGATTAGAGTTTATCGATGACCTTGGCAAGAGAAGTTCCTGTACAGTGGTGGCAGTAGAAGCCCTACTGCAATAATTGAGAAAGTGGAGATGGAGAGTACAACAAGCTTTTCTGAAGCTATACTGTAAGTGGGGGGAAGTGTGGGCCCTAGAGGGCTTCACCAGGTTCAGAGAGGATTTGCAATCTTTCAGAGAAACTCTTGCACTCTCATGGGGGAAGACTGCAATGTTCTCTGGGAATATTTGTAAAAGTTGTTTTCCGCTGTCTGCATGCTTGTGAGCTGCCACCAAAACTTTAATTGACTTGTTCAGGCTTAATGAATATTTATTAGGAAAATTGTAAATCAACCATTTTGCTATAGGATTGAAACTCAATGAAACCACTGCAGGGGTAATTTTTCCAAAGCTGCTGACATGGTGAGAAGATTATTTCTTAGGCTGTCATTACAGGTTCTTTTACAGTTTCACAGCTAGGGCATTGCGAATCAACAAATAAGCAAATACCTCCTGCTCAGAGGGCTGGCAGGCTGGCAGGAAAGTGGTCATTCTGAGTTTTTGAGCAGCTAGAGGCTTAAAGGGGCCTGGTATGACTCCTCAATTGCAAAGGCTCACAGCTTTTGAAGCTCAAAGAGAAATTCGGTTGGACTCCGCCTGATTGTATTAGGAAGAGCAAGTCCAAATGAAGGGCCAAAGGGAATGTCCTGTTCTTGGACTTCTTATAGTATTTCCTCTAAGCAAGGCATTGGACTTAAATGGATGCAGATTCTTTTTCGTTATCATCTGTCTCGTCACCAAGACTGCAGTCCCCTTGAGGGCAGGAGCCAAGACTGCTCCTCCCTCATCTGGTGAGGAGAGGAAGAGAATGTATACCTTCCCCCAACCATCTAGTCCAGGTGATGTTTGGTTACAATGACAATGGCTGTCAGAAAATTTGGGGATCTTTCCCATTCAAATGGGCTTGTGAACACTCAGTGTTGAGGATGCTGAGGATGTGGCAGGTTTGGAACATTGATATGTCCCTAAAGCCTCCCTCCACCCTTTCCTGACAATAATGTCCCTCCATGGAGCCTTTTGAGAAAGTGCAAGTGCCCTGTGTCTTCATTGAGTGTAAATGGCTTATCCATGACTCCTACTCTTGGATGTGCAGGAAGTCTCCTAGCACTTCATAGAACTTTTAGTTCTGGAGGCAGGTTTTGTTAATTCTCATTGCCACCCACCATTCTCTTGTAAGACTGTGCCCTTCCTTCAATCCAGAAAGATAGGGGTGAAACTGTAAGTTTTTCCAGGGCCCCCAGATTCAAGAGAGATTTCCTGATGGGATGCTAAGTTTTGTGTGCTCTGATAACTGAATGCAGATATATTGTTGCTGAGTTTCATGTCTGCTAAGTGATCTGATAATAAATTGGTTCCTGGGAAGCCCAATCCAACAGGGTGGGGACAAGAGGGGAGGGGTGCAGTCCAGAGTAGCTGAAAAGCTGGCTCAGGTTTTGAGAGTAATTCTCCCACTCATAATAGGTTTGGGTGGCATTTGCATTACAACTGGTTTCTGACCCTTGTGAGACAGCATATTAATGCATTTTCTGTTTGATTGAGTCTGGATTCTGAGGAATAATGGTTTTGCTTCTCGCTTCTCAGTTAATTCTCTTCCTCTATGTTCATCTCCCCAGGTCACAGTCAACCCTTTCCCCCATCCAATAGCAGGAATGTGATTTGTAGCACTATTTCTCCCCATGATCCTACCAGTTTTCTTAAATACATTTGTACTTTCTGCTTGAAGATTGTTCTGTTGACTGAGTATGATCAGATGTGTCTTAACAGGGCAAGAATACCGACGCACAGACCAAGAGGCATTCTTCTTTTGTGCACGGAAGAGAGTGCCATTTGAAGTTCAAGGCCTTTTTGCAGACTTCTTCGGCAAGGCTGACCTAAGTGTATGCAAAACATACAGTCCAATTTGAGAAACACTAAAAGGACTCTTTTTTGCTTCTCCCTTCCTCTAAGGAGAAAAATCCCCAAATCCCACCTAAACCAAAATAGTGCTCCACTATCATCTGCCACAGTGCCTGAGATTAGCTTCTCCTTTGGGGTAAGGAATTAGAGTTCCTATTAAAATAGAAATCTATTATTTTGGAGGATCCAGGGACATCGCTTGGTACTTGAACTGATTTCATCAGCCCCCAAGGGGACTATCACTCTAGTCTAGTCACTGAACCTGCTCCCTAGAGAATCATTTCTCTTCTTGTGGGACTGCCACAGGTGCCTTAATAAAAAAAAAAAAAAAAGCAGTTGAAGAGTTATACAATGTGAGTGGTTCGGCAGCTATTCAGCATTTCAGAGGACAGCGAAAATGGTAGTAATTGTAATGAAGCCTACAGGCCAGCCTACACTTCAGAATTTTCTGAGAGTGTCTTTTCTCACTACTATTTTTCTTCTTCACCAAGGTCTTGTGTTCCTTGCTTTCTAAGTCCCTAACCCCAGATATCTTTCTTCCTTTATCTCCCTAGCACTCAACTGTACTTTCCTTCTTTTCTGGCTCAGTTGCAGATTATCCCCTCTCCTTTTTTCCTATCATTATCCCCTGTTCTCTAGGATGATAATAATATAAAACTGATTTACATTTAAACACTTGCTTTATTTATTAGATAAAGTTGAATTCCATGTTCAGGATCTGCAAATCAAACTAGATCATTAGTCTTTCATTTCTTTCTCAGGAATATTCTAAAATCAGTATAGTCCTAAATTAATTATTTTTTCAGTGAAATAAAGATCAGTGACCTTTGGTGGAAGAAAGGTTTTCCAATGAGGCATTAAGTTATTATCGCTCATTAAAGCAGCAAGGCAAATCTTAGCCAAACAACTAAGAGTACTAGGACATATACTTTGTGATGGCATAGGAAAGTAATTGGAAGTGTTTTTGAAGGTCATCAATTCTGAATTTGGGCACATCTTTGGGAGGTCTTGTGTGGAGATGGGAGAATTGGGGACCACGGCTGGAGGCAGGGCAAGCCTCTGGGAAGAGAGTCCCCAAGGGTGGAAGAGACCGAAGAATGGTAATGGAATGCCTTAAGTGAAACTAATCTAAGGTCTTGGAGGTATGGTTCTGTTTAAGTTGAGGGGTCTGAGCCTGACTACAGTTGCAGTTGAGATGGGGAGAGGTGTAATCCTTTGTGAAAATCCCCAGTAAGGGGACAGTTGCATCATTGGCAAAGCTTCTGGGAGGAAGTCAATTAATGAACAACCTTTTAGCATTTGCATCCACGTAAAATTTTAAACAGCTAGTCAAAGTACAGACACAGAATTCTTTCTTTACAATTTTATTTACAAAATGTATTAAAACTTTGTACAATACCTCATGGCAATGAGGCTCCGTAATTTATGCCCACACATGCAATTTACGCTTTTACAGCCATTAGTTTGCTTGGCAATTTTTCTGTTCACTGAAGTACAGCTTTAACAACAAAAAGAAAAGAATTGGAAAAAAAATCCTCAAGTGACTACCGCCAAACTCCCATAGCTTGAAGTTAGTAGCAGAAATTTGAAGCAATCAACGTTTTTTTAAACATGCAAG
>VBSM01000656.1:2658152-2702097 GCA_008086735.1 Cheirogaleus medius | reverse complement strand
TTTTTTTTTTTTTTTGAAGACAAGAGCAAATACGTAGTGAGTCAACTAAGCATCTAAGGGTCACACTTGGGAAATGAATGCGAGCTCCTAGTTTTTGCAGTCTGGAAACTTCCTAATGCACATTACCGATGAGAGCAAACTACTGAACTACAGAAAGCATACGTCGTTATATAGGAGGTAATTAGTGAGCGGAGACTATTTCCTCTGACTGTTCTGATGATGCCAATGGCAGGTATGCAATTAGTTACTTGATAGCCCATGGAGCAGTGGAGCGATCTTCTGAGAAAGTCAGTAGAGAGACTGCTCTAAGCAAGGACCTGGAGTGATGCTGAGGCCCTTGGATTAGCAGTAAGGTTTGGGAATGCATTTTAGTCTTTGCAAACTAGAAAAGGACACATGCAGTCTGACGGAGAGCCACAGGCAGTAGCAGGCAACAGCTGGTAAGACAGACCTAGCAAGAGTAAAGTCAGACTGTGAACTGTGGTCTGAACCTGTTGTCCCGCCTTGCAATGCGGTCCAGTCTCCGGAGTGTACACTTGAAAGGCATACTTAGCAGAGAAAGCCGAGCTAAACACAGTGTTGTTTCTGAGAAAGATATTCTAAACACGTCTGGGAGTATAGGCAGCATTTCCCTCATCTCAATGCTAGATACTCAGCTCTATTGACTTAAAATGCACACCGAAGCAAGAAAAACAGATCTGGGAGCTGACATTCCAGGCTTCTTGGAGAGCCCCGGGATCCGTTTTAGGAAAGCACCAAGAGGTATCCTGATAGTGCCCCGTCCCTTGCTACACACAAAAGTCAATTTCGAAAGCTCTGTTAATCCCTTCACTGAGTGGGAAGTTATCAAAGCATTTTCACAAAACCATTTCAAGAACACAGAGAAGTCACCGTTTAGTCCCTTTTCCAAAGCGTTTGAATTTACTTAAGTGTTGCATTTACATTCTAAAGATATACACATTTCAGCAACGTGGAAAGGAAATAGGGTGCACAGAACATCACCACCAACAGGAAATACCAAAAACATCTGGTCAGCAGATCCTAGAAGAAATGCCAGTCTGTCTTCCCAAACACTGGGAGACAGATTTTTTTTTTTTAATCCGGAGGAATTAATTCTTTTAGCTAAGATTGGCCTCTGTGCTGAACTGGAATTTTAAATTTGTGTGTGTGTGTGTGTGCGTGCATGTGTGTGTGTGTATTAAAGAACATGGTGTTTGTATACTGTGCAGTGGTATCAAAGAATGGCTTTTTTTGAATTGACTTTTTTTAATAAGATTTTTTTTCGCATACTGAAATCTTGCATGTCCATTTTTTGTTGGTTTTTATTTAATTATTTTTTCAAGCAAAGCAAAAAGATTTCAATGATGGTTTGCATTGTCGTGAGTCTCAGAGTGTTCCATAAGGCACTGAAGGAAAAAAAAAATCAGTTTTTCCTATTGAAAGGTCATTGCACCATCAGCAATATTCGTGTCATGCCCGACACCAAGGAGAGTGAAATCTGGCTCAGGATCCTTGAAGCAGCCACGTTTTCGGTGATTTCCTCTCATCACTTGCCTCCAGTGGGAAGGGATCTGCAAAGGCAAGGGGAAATTGAAATTTGAAGGGGCTTTCTATTGGGAATTGAGAAGTTTATTATGGCTCAGTCTATCTTGGGCAAAGCCCGTGGCTGTTTTCTCAAATTGGCATCTCTGGGGCTGTACCCCATTTGACTGGCTTTAGGCAACAGGTCTGGTTAAATTCTTTAATCTGATGCAAATGCTTTGCAATAGGTTAAATTAGGAGCATTCTCAATCATATGTATTGTACTAGGGAATATACGGGCATTGTATGATGTCTAACTCAAGACTTTAATCACTTAGGATGTATGTATACTAGAAAGTTTTAGTGGCATTTAAATATAAATATTTGGGAGAACTACACTGTAGAGTGTATCCTGATTGCAGACTCTGTGACAAAGGACTGTTTACCTAGGACAGAAGGTAAACAGTGCTCTACAGATTACTAAATTAAAATCCATTTTGACTGTGAGAAGAAAATTTGCTGTTCATTGCCAGAAAGGTAACCACTTGTTTTTCTTAACACCTACAACCTTAGTTATTAAAATCTGAAAATAGCACAAGGACTTTAAAGAGAACACATTCCAGGAAGAGGCCAGAGATAGCCATGAAGGGGCTTGGCATCCATGGGGTCTTCGCCTTGACATTAGGAGCCTGATTGAGATGCTGATGGTGCCTTCCTTTTGGAGGCATTAGTTCCTGGGGCTGGGGGGCGGGGATTAATTTGCCCCTGACTCTGAGTACTGAGGGCCACTACTTGCCTCCTCTTCAAGCTCACACCTCCCTTTTCATCTTTTCCTTCTACATTAACGGGACACTTCCTTTTCTCCTGAGCTGACACTAAATATTATGTCAAAGGAGTAACACAATCGTGATCTACCACTGGGCCTGGAATAAAAGTATCTGCAAGAAGAATGTCGAAGATGCATCTAAAGGCCAAAAGCACCCTAGGAGGGCAGACTAAGACTAACATGGAAGTGGCAAACCTCTTCCTTGAAACCCCTTGCTTGAGTCATATCTGTGTTAGAAGCTTGGAGGAGTTTTATATCTATGGCAGAAAGATCAATGTCTCCTCCTCCCTCCCCCATTGGCCATGGAGTATCACTACCTCGCTGCATGACTTTGGGAAAGTGACCTAACTTCTCAGTCCCTCTGTTTCCTGCTTTTAAATGGGGATAAATGCAGTATTATCACTGAGGCAAAAGTCCTCTGGGAGAAAGAACATTGCCACATTAGTTATCTAGAATTTGGTTTCCCACTTAATGTAAAATGAACTCTTTTAAGCAGGAAAACTTCTCCAGCAAGAATGTCTATGTGTAGGCTGCAGAAGGAAAATTGAGAATGGGCTGCATAAACAAAGTTAATATATTCTAGGAAGATTAAACAGAACAGTCCTAGAGGAAATATGGAAATCTTTATTCTCTAAATTTAGGCATCTTGAGGTCTTGCAAATGAGAGGGATTTCAAAAATATTGTTGAAGACGCCAAAGAAGCCAGAAGTAGTTCTGACCAGCAATAAAGAAATTGGAAATAATCTCTTAAACTAATTAGTGGAGTCAACCCTAGGGTGCAATGAATCTGGAGCACTTGATGGTCAGTCACCTGCCATGGCCTGTTTGTGGGGCCAGACTTCCAGTAGCTGGTCAGTAACTCAGAGGCATCAGGTAGTCAGAAGGCCATCTGCTCCCTAGTGGGAGCTAAACATGATCTGAGGCTGAGGCATGTGTTCTCACAATAAATCCAATAATCCTGACTCCACTATCACCCATTGAAAATGAGAGACGACTACCTTGTCTTTCAAATGCCCTTTTATTAACTAGATTTCATTGGATCATATTTTTGCAGGTGATTTACCCTGAGTCATTCTTTCTGAACAATTACTGCTACTATAAACCCTCAAGGCAGGTTCTGATAATTAGCAATAAAAGTATAATCTCAAGGTATCTCTGGATCTCTGTACCCCTGAATATACCTGGACAGACTTAGGCCAACTCAGAGAACTGGAAGCCTAAAAACTAGGTAATAAATTAGAAGTCACTAGGAGATATTCCGGAACTTCTTGAGAAACAAAAGATGAATGGGTGAAGAGGTCACTCTTCACTTAAACAACACTCCCCTAATGTCGCATCACCAAATTGGCTGAGGTTATCTAGAAGTTTCTATTTCGTGTTCAGCCTGCTTTGACTGACCCATCTGAGGTTTCCCTGATATCTTCTGAGGCTTTTTCTTCTTGTCTGGAGACTGCATATAGGCTTGGAGGACAGATTTGTTTGGAGAGGCTCATTCCAGGTTTTCTTTTCACTCCAGAGATGGTTGCCAAGGTGCTAGCTAACTGGGCTATAACCACACTGGTGTTGGTGTCTATTAAAATGTGACTTTTGCCTCAATTAGCCTGAATTTTGCTTCACAAAAGTGGGTCAATCAAGATGACTAAAGGAAAGCCAGAGAGCCAGAAGCTGTGGAAAGTAAATTTCTGGGCTTTTCCCCTGGGTTTGATGTTCCCGACCTCCACTTTAGGACTGTAATATTCTGCCCAAACAAAGGTTTGCAGATCCCCTTCCCCCCTCTCTCTATATATACATACATAAACATATTTATATAAATACATATTTTTCTCTCTCTATATATATATATTTATCTGTATATCTATCTCTATCTCTCCTTTCTTCCTTTCCTCCTTTCTTCCTTTCTTTCTTTTCTTCAGTTACATTCTCTGAGATCATTTTCTCTAGAATCTTACTACTCCCTAGACCAGGAGCATCTGCATGACCTGGGAGCTTGTAAGCAGTGTAAAATCTCAGGCCCTATCCCAGAACTGCTGAATCAGGATCTCCACTTTTACAAGGTCCCCACATGATCCGCATGCACACTGATGCAGGATGGGGGGAGGAGTACTGCTCTGCACCTTTAAGAGACTGAGGCTATAGTAGCTGGGTAATAGGGACAGAGATTCTCAAATGGAATGGTTGATAAAGAGGGTCTGGAGGTTGTGTGCCCCTGAGCCCTGATACGCTTCTTTTTCAGAAAGATTCTTTCTGGGGAAAGCAAGAGTGATTGAATATTCGATCTTGTGCAGAGTACATAAAGAGTGGGGCATATGAAGGCTTGAAGTTCCTCAAGACTTTTCTTGTGGACAAGTGGGACAGAAACTTAAGATCTGTTCTTCATTTGACAGGATCCCATTGTGGGTTTCAAGTTTCCTGGAGGCCACCAGGCAATGGGTGGCCAGAAGCGGCATTGTTTAGTAAAGAATGTGGCTATAGGAGGAAGAATGGCTGGGTTCTAGTCTCAGAGGTGCCACTACCTAGTTGTGTTACCTTGAGTAAGTCACTTGATGTGGCTGAGTCTTAGTTACCTGAAAGGAAAATACTACCTGACCGTCTTTTCTGAAATGAGGCAATAGATGTGAGAGCAAATGGAAAACTGCTACATGGATTTAAGGTGTATTACTTATTTGGATGCCAGCACCTCAGAATTTAGGATAATTAACCTACTGAAATTGCTCATGTACTATCCTATGAAAAAGCAAATAACATACCCTAAATTGTAATGGGCCTACATTACCTACTCAAGAGTAAAACATCTTAAGCACACTGGGACATTAAATGCTTGCATGCAAACAATGCTAATTACAGATGAATGCATGTATTGTACATCCACCAATGCAACAGGAAGACTTTGTCAGCGGGTTAATTCAGTGGGCTGAGTATGTTGTGGTGAAAGGCAGGAAAAAAGAACAACCAGCAACTTCATTAAACAAGATGATGTTTTCCATGGTGAAGACAAATGATTTATTTGGATGAAACATTATTTAAAAATCAGCTGAATTTAGATCTACAATGTGAAATATAAGAAGGTCAAAACACAAATGCATTTGTAGAAGTTCCAGTGCATTGACATTTACTCATGAAGTCAAAATCACCCACCTAAAATAAGGGGCATGAAGTTGCTAATTGTTCTGTTCCACTCCAGATAGACATGTTAGTGATGACAGATGTACTTTAAAGTAACAAGGCCTTATTCTTTTAAACACTTCCAGAATAGAAACACTATCCTAATACAAGCTTGCTTTTGAACACATTTGAGTTATTGGTGGGGCCTGGCTATAGCTGCCAGAGTCAAGGTGGCATCAGTCAGGTTCATCTAAGTATGAATTTGGGTTTGGCCAGCAGCAGAGAGCCTAGTCTGTCCTTTGAGAGACTTACCTGAGTATCAGTTCCAAGGAAGGGACAACAAAGGAACTCACAGATTAAGAAAATCGTCTCAGGCTTATACACTGCTTACTTAAAAGAAGCACTGCTCCCTTATGGAAGCACCACACTACTCAAGGTGGCAGTGCCTCACTTCTATTCCTAATTTTAACATCAGGTTCAGAGCAGTTGCTTTCTCTAGAGCTGCATTGTCCAACACGGTAGCCACTGGCCACATGCGACTACTGAACATTTGATATGTGGCTAGTACCGGTCAAGATGTATCATAATATATATCCCAGATTTCCAAGTTTAGCATGAAGAAAAGAATGTAAAGTATCTGATTTGTTTTTTATATTGATAACATGTTGAAATGATAATATTTTGGATAGACTGGGCTAAATAAAATATACCATTAAAATTAAAATTAATTGCGCTTGCTTTACTTTTAAAAATAAAAGCAACCATGGGACTACTAGAGCATTTTTATTTGTTTGTTTATTTAACCACTTCAGTACCAGCGTCGATTATAGTCGTCAGCCACAGATGAACACGAGCGTCGACTTTAGCCGACAGCCGTGATATGAAGGCGCACAGCCGAGTGTCGACTTTAGTCGACAGCCAAAAGCTTTTATTTTTACAGCTTTTATCTCTGCAGTTGCAGTGTGTATGTTCAGCTAATAAGTTACTACGAATCTGTGACCTTTTAACAAGTCCTTAGTAGGAGTTATTATAGTTATTTTCCTAAAGCTGCCTGTAAAGTAACACAAGCTTTCAGTGCTTTAAAGCTTTCCTCATCACACAAGAGCAAAACGGATTCGTCGTCAATGCACAGCACAAACTATTGTGCGGACTATGAGTGCCGGCTGTGGGCAAGGTTTCGCGGCCGGTGAGCGCAGTACCGAAATGGTTAAAAGACAGGGTCTCACTATGTTGCCCAGGCTGGACTTGAACTCCTTGGCTCAAGCAGGCCTCTTGCCTCAGCCTCCCAGGTAGCACGCCATCATGCCCAGCTCTCCTAGAGCATTTAAAATTGCACATGTGGTTCACATATGTGGCTTACATATATTTCTATTGAACAGTATCACTCTAGAGAATTATTTTTTCCTTTTGGGTTACAGAGCACAATTATGACTATGCTATTAGAAAAGAACCAATGCCTGACAAGAAAGCACAACCATTGTTTTCAAAGAATCGAATGGTTTCAAAGAATCGAATGGTTGCAAGGAGACAATGCTTGAAACAATAAACCAAAGTAAAAAAACAAAACAAGAAAAAAGAAAGAGATCAACATATAGTAACATAAAGCTAATTAGTTTACTAGACCTTAACCGTACCCCTAGATCTTAACACTCTCTGTTCCATACACGTTGTAGCCTTCTCTGTATGTAGCGTAATTCTGAGTGTTGGTGGCAGGAGCAGGCTTAAAGTTTTGGGTGTTCTTTGTGAGTTTCATGCGTTTGGACTCTGCCCGTGATTTGTAACAGAATTCTATCAAAGCCACCATCATGGCCAGCCCCAGACCTCCGACAAGTATATAGAAAACGCCTGCCACATTGCTCAGGCTCAGAGCGCTGGTCTTGTCCTAAGAGAAATGAACAACGTGATTAGTTCTTGGGGAAAACAAAGGTGCTGGAACATTATAATACATTACAACAGTATAGGGTAGTTCTAAATTGTAAAATAACTAAACATTGATGTAAGTGTTATGACTCAACTCTGGCAACTGGCTAATGTTTTGCAATGACCAGCAAGATGGTAGATTGTGCTTCTGTTGACAGTTTTGATCCTCGCCTAAAAGTCCTTTTATTTGGACTCCTTACATCTCTTAGTACCTGAAAATGGTGTTCCACAACTAAGTAATACAGCACTTGGCCATGAGAACAAAAGAGTAAACACAAGCATAATTTATTCCTCTGCCAGCCTTGATAAACACCATTTGCCAGAGTTGAGTTGTGACATTTCTATAAATGTACCACTCTTTTCATTTGGAAACGTGAAGCACTCTTTCCCCTCTCTGCCCCGCAACACCCCTGTCTCCCTTGTTCTCCCTGTGACAAACTTTGTCAGCTAGTCTTCAAGATACTAGGTGAGAATATTAGAGGTTCCTGATGTTCTTATCTGGGGAGTTACTTCACGAGGGTTTGTTTAAAAAGGGTTAACTCTCCTCTTTCTCCCAGTGGCTGAGAAATTGCTCCCTTTGGGGACTGGTTGCTAAGTCCTTATCCTAGTTAAAATCAGGGCAGCAAGTCTTTGTGTTGCTGGAACAAGGGCGCAGCACAAAGAACTGGCTCTGTTCCATCTTCCTGAGAGTTTAGGGAAACTGTCAGGAGGACCCATTGGATCCTGGATTGGCTCCATAAACATCAGAAAGCTTTTCCAGGAGGCTGATGATTTTTTTAAAAACCCAGCTCATTTTTAGCTTTCACTCCAGGGAATTCAGAAAATAATTTAAAAAAAAACAAAACACTACACTTATCTGCTTTCTGCTTAACGTGGGGGAAAAATTGAGGAAGCCGGTCAGTGACTTTCAGGTCAAACTGTGCAAATCTTACTAAGCTATCTTCCTGTATGAAAAAGCAAAACCTGAACTGCTGAACAATGGAAAGAAAAAAGTTGGTGTCTTGAGCCCTACCTTGAGGTAGGACACACCAAGGGCCAGGAGTCTTTTTTTGAAAAAAATAAAATAAAATAGCATTTTGTAGTCTTTTTAGAGGGAATGTAACCATTTTGCTGCTGAATGTAATTGAATGGAATATACAATTGTTAAGCCAGTGAATTTTGAGCAACTTCTTTAAGTGATAACACAGTGGGCAGATGATGGCCATTGCTGATACTCAACACTCCGGTTCAGCTAATCTTGGTATCATTTAAAGAATTAAATGTAAGACAATATGGCCATGTCCTTCTGATCCTATTTTCATAGAAGCCAGTCCTGTACTTGTTTACCTTAATTAAAAGGCCAATTGAAATTGATTTGCATCCAGGAATGGGAGTGTGGGAGTGCCTCATGTCCACAACAACCTTGCAAATAGCCACTCTTCTAGGATGAATGACCATTAGATAGATGAGTAGTAAGGATTTAAATTTATAAAACAATAGATTATCTCCTTAAGGAGGCTGGTGAGGCTATCTGCAAGGATGTTCCACAGTCCATTAGGAAATGGACCAATTTCTGGTAACCCTTCCTCTGCCATTAGATTTTTATATGTATGTGATATTTAATGGGAGAAGAGGTCCTTTGACATAACCCATATAAACTGTAGCAATAAGAACAGTTTCAAGTTCCATGTATTTAGGTTTTACAAGAGTTACAGAATTCCCTGATGTGGGATGTAGAAAACCAGTAGCAAAATGGTTTGTTGCACAGGGAAAATGAGTGGCATTTCATGAAATGAATTAACTGATACCACAATATTAGTTCAAGAAAAGGAAAGGCAAAAATTGAAACTAAAAAGAACTTTCTTAGGGGAGTGAAGGGGGGCAGGAAGGAGGCGGGGAAGAGTGTTTCATGCTTATCAATGTGATGTTATCCTGACAATGTATATACCCTTAAGGAGCATGCGACTAAATTTTAGAAGTATTACGTACAGAGATTCAAATGACACCTTTGGAAGAGAGAAGTGTGACAGACTTAATGAGATTTGAGATCGAAATAGATGCTGAACTCAATACAACAGCAGCTGGCAGGAGGCTAATCATTCTGTTTACAGAGACCAGTTTTGTTATTTATTTGTTAGACTGTTTTCAGATGAGATCGACATAATATATGAATAACCAAAGGTATTTACAATTACAAAGTCTCTGACACTGTAAGAGGTTAAGAAAAAGTACTGTCACAACTGGATCTTTATTTTTTGGTTGTTGTTGTTATATATTTTCTCTTTGAACTTTTGAAATGTGAAATACAGTAAAACCCCCTTATAACACAGCTCATTATTTTATAGCTTGGGAAGTGCAATGGGCCAGATTGAGTTTCCTAATCATAACAACAGCTCTATAGAGTCGATGATCAATGTAGTGTGGCTGGCCTCTGAGGCTGGTATTGGCCTTATTTCTTTAGCGCTGGTGTTATAAAGGGGTCCCACTGTGCCAGGGAGTGTGTGTTGGGAAGGAAAGCCGTTTTAGGGTAGAAAATAAACAGTGGGTCAAAATGTGATTGCTAATCAGTACGAAAAGACCTTCAGCGACTGACCTTACTCCCGGAGTCCTTGGCTCCACACTCCCCCTTATCGTACCACCATTTGTTTTTCAGCTTGTCTAAGATGCCTTGTTCACTGAGTTTCAATACTGCAAGGTTTACAGGCGTTCTTCACGTGGGAAATAACATAAATAACATTATATTATGTTATTTTATGTTATTCAAGCTTCAAACTACTTTAAAACTATAGAAAGCGATAAAGCAGGGGGCCCTGGCCACAGAGTAATTTTAGACACTGCAGGCAACCTGAGCATTACCTTATAAAAAGTTAACACTACAGCAACGCTATATTTACCAGGGCCTGCCCATATCGCTTTGAGTAATCGGCACACACTGTTAAATAATGAGGATAGAAAAAAGGCACTCCTCAGATAGGCTGTGTGTGATGAGGAGGGTCTCCCTTCAAGTGACAATCGTCAGCGGCAGCTTGCAGTGGCTTTGTGACAGAGGTGTGTTAGGTTTGATCTAACCGGGTGTCTTGTTGTACTTCCAGACAGAAAGCAAGCTTTACGGGGGGCAGTTGGGCAGGGGACGAGGCCAGAAGGGGAAGTGTTTCCATATTGTGGATTGAGACAAGTGAATAGATCCGAACAGAATAGAAATAGATTCTACGTAAATAACATGCCCTCTGATTAATCGTCCTTTATTACACAAATTTATTGCCAAGTTGAAACTGATCTCTGAAAGAACTATACTACATACATGTCCTCACTCCACAAACATGTGTTCTAAATTCTTATGCACACAGTGGTCCTAGTATTAAACGTATAATGTGGACCTCTGAGTTTTGGGTAAGAGGAACATTTTTAACAATGGAAAAACTGGTCCGTGGATTATTTTTGAGTTACTGACTGGCTGTCTCTCTGATGTGGTCATATATCTGTGGTCAACTCAGATCACCAGGGGTGGAAAAGATCATTTCAAAGTGGATTGTTAATATGGCATGATCTAAACCGGCAAACTGACTCTGCCATGGTTGGGTAACATACTGCAGAGGAATAGTTTAGGTAGTTGCTCTAGTTAGATAAGACTTCCTCAACTGAGAGGCTAATATATCCTCAGGAAGCCAGGCCACTGCTCCTTAGTCCTTCACTGTTTAAAGTGTAAGGACTGCATTTAGAGCCACTGGGCAAATGTGTGAAACCCCACTGGCCCTCGGATAAAGATTTTCTCTCTCAGAGATTTCTTCAGTTGTAAAATGGTAATAATGCCCTTACCCTGTCTTCTTTCTAGAGCTGTTGGATATTAAACGAAGAATGTCTAATAACTTTAAATAATAATGCATTATATATAAAGGGTGGCATAATTCTATTATGAGGTGGTAAAACTGTGTGCTCAGATTCATGGGACAAATATTCCCAATACCAGTGCATGTTGATCTGAACGTCACTAATTTAAAAGGAGCAAACCAGACAACTTTATGTAACCATGAACATGCTATAAAATTTCTTAGCTCATTTTGGATAAGTTGGATCCACTAACATATCCAGTCACTGACAAGACTTCCTATAGTCACAAAGATCTGGACTCTGTCATTCCCAAGTCCCAAAGCCTATTTCCTTTCTTCCTTCATTTGGTGTTGAGAGCAGAGGGACTATCCCATCTTCAGACATTCTGAGAAATATATCATTATTTTAAAATAATATGCAATTTCAGAGTACTTGAGATTTGAAAAACTATAAATCTTTAGTGTCAAGGAGGTGACACATTCTTGGTTAGTACAGGGCCTGGCAGCCAGAATATTTGGATTCTGTATCTCACCAGAAAATTGGGGTCTTTTTTTAAGACTTTAAATAAATTCCTTCAATCACTGCTCAGAACCCTAGGCTTCTCAAATGCTAACCAGAGTTGCTTGGAATGCAAAGCAACAAAAGACATTCAAATTAAACTTTGAACCTCTTTAAGATATTATTGGCAATGAAAGTCCTCAGACTTTTAAAGGACAGACAAGCCATCTATGGCCCTGAGGTTAGTGTCAGAGCTGCCTTCTCCCCTCTTTGCCATATGGCCCCCTTCTCTTTTCCTTCCCCCTGTTATTTGTTGTCTTTACACTACCACTTTTCTCCCTATGCATTAAGCCAAGCACTGATACTAGTCTCATCAATGTGGCAGTTAGCTCAGGATGCAGGGAGAGATGCTTTCCAATGGCATATGGGTGACTGAACTCATCAGGACCACAGGAGGAAGTACGAAGCATCTTCTTCCTCCTTTCTGTGCTTTCTCTTTTCTTATTGCAAAGGGCTTAGTGTTCTCACACTACTCTCTGACTAAGCTCTTACCAGGCCCTGTCCTCCCTCAAGGTCCTATGTTCTTCAAATTGTTTCATTCAATTTCTTCAGTACTGCTGCTCACTAGATCTTAGAAACAGAATGGTCTGAATTAAAGGTACTCACACTAAAGTCCAACAGAGAGGTTTCACTCTCCCTAGAGATCCTAGTTTTAAAAGAATTTTGTCAACCCTTAAATGAGTTAGATTGATAAAAGTATGGCATGTTAGTTTAGAGCAGTGGCTCTCAAAGTGTGGTCCAGGGACCCCTGGGGGATCCCTGAAACCCTTTCGTCAAAGGGTCTGCGAAGTTGAAACTAATTTTATAATAATACTAAGGCATTACTTGCCATTCTCACTATTATTCCCTTATGATGTACAGTGGAGTTTCCTGGAGGCTACGTGATATGTGAAATCACAACAGATTAAATGAAGAAGCAGAAATGAGAATCCCATTCTCTTATAAGCCAGACAGACATTAAAGAGATTTACAAAAATAAAGGACAGTGCTCCTCTCCTCACTATGTTTTTGTTTTAGAAAAGTATAGTTATTTTTCATAAAAGTAGATTTTTTATGTTAACATATATTGGATTTATTATTTTTAAGTGAATCATGAATATATTCTTTAAAGATTCTTCAGTTTTAACTTCTGACATGGTAAATATGAGTAGACATAACTCACATAAAGAGTGTAAAGGGGGCCTGGGACAAAACATTTGAGAAGCACTGTTTTGGAGGAGGGAAGGCTATTCCTGTGCCAGGGGTGTATTCTGGGTTGCCACCACGCACTCTTGCCAAAACCCAGGCTCAGTCTGTCAGTGACTTAGCATCCTACTTCTGACAAATGGCCTAGCCTTGCCTTAGGCCATCTAGTGGCTTCCACAGATGGGCTAGTAACTTCTTCCTATTCCCATGGCCTCCACAGTTATAGTGGAGATTACCTTAGAGCAATGGTTTTCAACCAGGGAACATTTTATCCTCCAGGGACATCTGGCAATGTCTGGAGTCATTTTTGTTGTCACATCTGCGTTGGGGGATACTACAGGCATCCAAGGGGTAGAGGCCAAGGATGCTGCTAAATACCCTACAATGTACAGGACAGCCCCCACAACAAAGAATTATCTGGCACCAAATGCCAATAGTGCCAAGGTTGAGAAACCCTGCCTTGGAGCATCCAGACCTCCTCTAAGATACCCTAGGACTTTAGAGACCTCTGACAAATGATATACTCCTAGAAGTTTAGTCTTAGATAGGAAAAAAAATCACAGGGTTTATGAAATCTGGCAAGGAATCAACGTGCATTTAGGAAATTCTAAATAAAAATGAGGGAGAAAAACAAACATTTCAAACAGCAGCACAGCTAAGGAGCATAAAAGCTGTAATCAGAAATCACAGATAATACCACTTAACAAGGTTAGGATAGCTGCCAAGAAAAGAAAGTACTTTAAAAGTCAAATCTCCTAGAACTCTATGTTGCTACAGATTAGACTAAATTTCCAAGATGGCAGAGAAAATCTGCTTTTATTCACATAGTTTTCTTTCTTACTATAGCTTATTGGATGTATTGCCTAGCCCAGTCCAAATTAACTGAAGGTATTGACACCCTTTCCCCAACACACACACATACACACACACACACACACACACACACACGTCAGTATTTTGAAAGAAGTGGAATTAGATGGGCATTTGGTCATATTAAATGTCACTTTCTTGATGAAGACATTTTTGCTCCTCACTCCAGTGTTTTCTCTCCCCTCCATCATCTTCTACCTTGCCTTATTATTTATGCCCACGTCTGTGTCTCCCACTAAATTGTGTGCTTCTCAAGGGCAGGGACTATGGCTTATGTATTTGTGTTCCCATTTAGGACACTTTTCACAATAAATCCTTGTCTAATTAATAAGTCTCTTTTAGTATTTTGCTTTTCAAACTAGTATCTTCACACAATTATAAAAATTATTATTAATGATCATGTTTAATGATCACCCTAAGGAGGTAGATTTATGGTCTCTACTTCATAAGTAAAGAAACTGAGGCACAGACAGGTTAAGCAATCTGCTCAAGCCTGCACAGCAAATTATGGGCAGGCCAGAAGGCAAATTAATACATACTGAGCTCTGCACTGTGCATTCTCCAATGGAACACACAAAAGGGTAGCAGCCCTTCTTATTTTTGCTCTTCAGGCTTAGATTTTCGTAACAATTTTTTTTTTCTTTAGGGACCACCATGCTCCAAATAACTATCAACCTAGCAAGGGTGTATTTTGTAGCTGGGGCCTTTTACTGTGGTGCATCAATATGTCTCCAGAGTAATGTTTCAGAGCAATTACTGCAGGCCCTTCACTGGCACCTAAGAGAATTATAAGTCAGAAATATTTATTGTACTCACCTCAATAGAGAACAGAAAGAATTAAACAAAGTAGGTCAGATTCTTATCATAGAAATTAGGCATTCTCCCCTCTGAAGGGCTTGCTATGAACTTTTTGCTAAGTTGAGCCTTCCAAAGACAAAGGCATGGGTCAGCAGACTTAGGGAGGGAAAAGGAGAGCTTTGTGATGCAATTGCAGGGGGTCTGGGAATGTCCCCCTCTCCAAAAATATTTTCCTCACCAGTACCTGCAATTCCACAGTGAGAATTTCACATCTTTAAGTTTGAATGACATGCCTTGTTAAAATACAAATCCTTCTGAGAAATGGGAATGAAGCAAAGAGTAAATATTTACAAATAACTATTTGTTCCATTTTGTTTAAAAAAATGTTGGGGATAGAGGGAGATTGCGTAAAGTTCCCCTAAGAAGAAAACATTTTACAGCACATGTTATAAAAATGCATATGGATTGTTGATCAGATGGAGAGGGTAAGAGTAAATGTGAATTAGATAGTCATTTAAAAGCACGTGAAGGTAATGCTGACCTGTGTCAGAATGATGATTCCTGAGTGTGGGGAACAGTCATGGAGTGGCATCTGTTTGTTTTTTATATAGGGGGTAGTAAAGTGATTCATAATACTTTGATAATAAATTTTATTTTAGAAGAAAACATTATTGGCGGACACAAATTTCTGCTTATCTTTGCCATCCACACCTGGAAATAACTCAGCTACAAAGGACTGTGCTCACAATTCAAGGCATCCACTCCTCAGATGGTGGTTGTCTAGATTCCAGGCTCAGTTTCTGGGATGCACCAACAGCTATTTCAAAGAACCAATGTTATCTTTGTGATGGCAAACCTTATATATGGAGATAGCTTTAGGATAAGAATACCACTGTTTTTTTTTTCTGTGAAAGTAGAAACTATTTTTAAAAAACTAAAATAAACAAAACTTTTTATATATTTCAAAAGAACTGCCCAGTTTATTTTCAAATTTTAAAATAAATTTTAATTTCACGAGATACTTAAAATAGTAAATAAAGTAGCTTGGAGCCGTGTTGGATACCTTATTATGAACAAAGAAATGGTGAAGTGAGGGTGCTAAGTTTCCCTATAGAGGGAAAGAAGAGAAATTAGGGCTTGTGAATTAATTACCAAGTTGATTTCTGCCATATAAGCTGGAGATCTTAGAAGGGAAGAGAGAGGAATTTGTACTATGGATATAACTCTGGGCCTGAAAAATATTGGCATCCAGGGTATAGTGTGATTTAGCCACCTGAGAGACTGTGGGATATATGCTGCTCTACATGGCTTCACATCTCCTTTTGGAGGAGGGACACCTAAAGAGCAAATGTCTGTTTAATAAATGATTCCAGAAGATCTTCAATGTTGCCCTTAGGAGGTATAGATATATGTGTAAATACATAGTCTATAGAGAAAGACAGGCAGATAATAGAGAAGTAAAAGAAATATATGAGCAAGGATGGTTCATTTGCATAGTTAATTAGAAACCTGCTCTGACAACACAATATCCAGATGATAAAAGTGGAAACTTATTTCAATCTAAGCTGCAAGCCCCTCCCTCGCCTTTCCCCTTACCCAAACCCTCGCTCCAAGTTACTAACATGTTCTTCTTGGTACCTAGTGATATATTTGGGAATAACTCTTTGGAAATATTTTTGGCTCAATGGAGGGAGACTAGCCATCCTCCCTTTTGCTGGCTCTTTGAGTGAAGATATTTTAGGTTTTCATGGAGACAAGGCACCTTGCCCTGTCGTTTACTTGCTTCCCTAGCCTTTTCTGGAGAAGCCCTAGTATCGCTCAGGACATAAAGGCATGTCCAGGCAGGCAGTCACAGATATCTCTGCTCAGGTTGGTTTACTTTATTAAGTCGAAGCCAATTGATGATCAAGCGAGAGGAGGATCTGCTGGATGAAAGGATTTCCTATGTGGTCTTTTACATTCTTTTCTGTAGGTTAACTTGAATATGTGTAATGAAGGGATTTATCTCTCCATATAGCAGCTGTTGAAGGCCATGGCAGTTCCAAATATGCCCTCAAGTACACTAGTATCTGGAGCCCTTTAAAAAAATCCCTATCCTCTTCTTTTCACAGGGGTTCTTGGATGTAGGATTCCAAGAGAATGAGGGTTTAAGTTATTTCAATCTTTCTACCTTTAAATCAGCCTGTGCTTTCTCCACAACCTGGGAACATGTGCACAGATGACTTCTGGCGTTACTGGACTCTGGGCATCCAAATGATCTTTATTCCACTGGGGAAGCTACAATGATTTGCAGAGTTATGCAGTGCTTTGTTGCTAGAAGCTGCCTCTGAGAGAGTATTTATATCCATGTAGTTCACAAATGTAGCTCAAACTTATTTAACTCCTTGCTAATGGGATCATAATTTAAGTGCAAAGAGCAGATTCAATAATGCATGCATATAACACTAAGAGGTGAAAGCTGTGAGTCATTTTACTAAGGGCCTAACAATGCTAGTGATTGAAACCTATTGATGAGCACCTATACTAAAGCAGCAGCCCCAGAAGCAACTCTTAGATATATGTGTAAAGCCAATGGCATTTCCAAAAGATTACCTCTCAAATCCAAAGCATAGACCCCTTGATTCCACAGGTTGTGAATTTTACTGGTGGCTTTCTGCCAAACTGGACCTACATTCAACTTCCCCCTCTAGAACAGATATCCAAAACCATTATTGGTTATGGACTATTTCCCATAACCCAATTTGTCTGAGAAGACTTCTTAGCCACTTTGTCCCTGACAGAGAGAAGGGGCTCAGGGAAGATGCTAAGCTTCTGAAGAAGCCAGTTTTGGTTAAAATGTGGCCACAGACATTTTATCAAGTACATGATTGTTATGATTCACTTGAAAATTATGTTTTAAGATCCATTAAAAAATCAAGCTATCAAATTTGGTTGGGTTTTATTATGTATAAGTGTGTTTTCTTTAGTTTATTCCAGTGGCACCAAAAGAGGCATAGACTGAGAAGACAGAAACAGATCTGTACCAAAAACTCACATGAGAGTTTCTGAAGACATACAGCTCATTCCCCTGATTCTAGACACAATATGCATTGAGAATTCAATCTGATGGGTGCCAGTATCCTCTTTTTTCTCTAAGAGCCATCACTTGACCATGATTCATAGAAAAATAATCAATGTTAGTTTACATTCAGTATAGATTTCAACAAATGGGGCCTATATATCAGATCTGAAATCAAATCTGGTTGCCATGCCAGGGCACATACCACCCTCTTCTAGCACACATTCTAGCATTCGCACATCACATTTGCATTTCCAGTAGTGATGCTAGACAGGATGCACTAGTGTTCTTTATGTGTGTGTATATATATATATATGTAGTATGCTATTGCCTTAGGTATGTATTTTTGAAAAATATTTGCTTCAATGCCAGATAAAATTAAGCCAAAAGGTGGATCCAGTACTTGGACCACACTTTTGCCACTTCCGACCAATGGGAGTCAGCCTCATGTGCCAAGGGCCAAATGCTATACCGCTCTCTAGAAAGTCAAAAGAGAATGGATTTCAATTGTTCTCCATAAAAGAAATTTGCCCCCACCCTGCTCCACCAACCCCAATTCCCACCCTAATCAAATGTATTTCAATTGCATCAAATCTTTCATGTTTCTTTTTCATGGCTGTCCTACCTTTCAGAGATTATGGTTCTATAACCTTCTTTCCAAATGAAAGGAGACCAAATAATTTGGTCTTTAAAGAGCAGAAAGGGCATAGACACACACCATTTCACTCTCTGCCACTGCAATGGTGTCTTTTCTCTTGGCAATTGTATAACAACATTCTTACCTTCAGGCTTTTCATTCCTGCTGCTCTTTCTGTTGTTCTGGTGTTGGACATTTGGTCATTATTTATCAATAAGAAACACATTCATGTTATCGGGATAACACCAAAGGCAAATAATCATGTCTCAATCATAGAAATGTTAGAGCTACACAGTCAATTTTTAAAAAGTCACTAGAGTGGAATAATTAAAAAATGTTTTCTTTCTGGATTACATTTTTTTTTTCCGGTGGTAGAATTTATTCTTTAATACCATTTGGCAAAATCAATGGTTTTGGCAGCCACTGGACTGGTTCAGTTCTTAAGGCAACAGGTCCCTTGCTTGAAGCAGCCACTTGAGAAAAAGTGAGGATTTGCTCTTGGGAGGAAGACCTGAGTAGGTTCAAGGAGCAAATTTAGTCACTACCAGGAAAGAAAACTGTCAGGTTCTTCATACTTCCAGGAGGCAGTACCAGCACAGAAACATGCAAACCAACGAAGAGTGTAATATACTCACCCTACTCCTCGATCCCAAACCAGAGTCTTGGGGATTCACAGGAACTTCTTAAGACCCAGGAAGTGCCATCGATCTGTAATGATTCTTGCCTACACACATAACAGTGTCAATAAACAGTCATTGGGATCCATCTTAACCTTGAGTATCCAAAATGTCTACCTTTAGGGATGGCTCCTGCCAAGAAAGGTCCATTTTTTGTTGCAGGCAAAGGTAGATGTAGATTCTTATCTGTTACCCAAGTCCCAAGAATGTCAAAGAATTCTGGGTGCGGAAGAGAAGGGGTTAAGAGACGGTGGCAAAGGAGAGGAGAATTGTAGACATACACGGAAGAAGAAGAAATACACACAAAACTGAAGATCTCATTTATACATATGGGAAATACAGTACAACCTCATTCATCTATGCACCACCAAATATGAAGCTGAGGGAATTTGGAAATGGGCTGTTCTCAAGTGTAACTTTTTACTATTTTTGAATAGAAGACTTGCTAAGCAAGTGCATGGGATTAAAAAAAAAGATTGCTATGATAGGGAGGAGGAACATGTCTGAATTTCTTAAGAGAACAAATTCTTTTTAGGTACTATAAAAGCACCCACATGAAAAGGAAACACAACTAATTTTAACTGCAGGCGTTTTTTGAATCTATTAAAACAAATTCCCTAAGTTTTTTCCTAGCATCATGTTGGTCAGTTTATTCTATGCCATATATGTTTCTGAAAATAGTAAAACTGGATTTCTCTATCAATATTATCAATAAGTCATAATAAGCATGCTGTCATTTATTTAAATAATGGAGGTTTAAGTTCATAGCCCATTCTCCTTCCTCACTTCCCCATATGCCTTACAAGTTAAGACACGCACCTACTGTACAATTCTCATTGCAGTCAAGGGGTTCAGAATGGTCACCTTTAAACTTTCTGTTCCTATGTTCCCCCAAGCACACAATATGTGCTGATTTTCACCTTGCAAAAATATAGACACTAGAAATCTATTTAAATTCCTTGATAGAACAGAAGCCTGATACAATTCTAGGGTGAGGTAAGGTAGAGTTTGTAAGAACTTGTCACCCCAGTCACAAATAGCTTGTTTCACTGACCCGACCTCCTCTAGTAAGGCAAGGCCAGCCGGGAAAGCCAAGCTGGCATCCTTTACCCAAGATTAAGGGAATGAAGTAGGGTGGGTATAACCTGCAGCCGTGGGGCCACATGTGGCCTTCTGGATCCTTGACTGCAGCCTTTTGACTGAATCCAAATTTTATAGAACAAATCCTTTTCTTAAAAGGGGTGTAGCAGTAAAAGATGAAGCTTTTCTTGCCTCCTTTGGTGCTTAAAAAAGAACGATCTTGAAATCAGAAGGCCAGCAGGTTCCCCACCCCTGGTAGGGGATCAGAAGAATGTGAAAGTTTGAGGCGACAGGCAGCTGTGGAAGGAAGCCGATGTGCCTGTGTGGTAATTCAGCAGATAAATCCCCATTCTGCTGTGAGTTACAGTGACAGACTTTCACTGGCTGTGTCACAAACCCCTGGTGATCTGGGTTTATCGCTGAAACAACCTACTGGCTTTTAATTACCACATTTGCACACACATTGTAATAAAGCACTAACACAAAAGGGTGATTTGTGGGTTAAAAATTCCCAAACCACAGCTTGAAGTTACATGATCCTTCCCTGCACATTTACAGTCCATCAAGGAAGGATCAAGGCTGCTTTGTTTAGGTCCTATTAGCCCAGGTTTGGGAAATTGGTAAAGCCACGGAGTATTTTCGTTCTAGCCTATAGGTCTGGTTCAGGGGCTGCCTCAGTGACTGACCTTGTTGTTAATTCTTTGTATTCAAAAAATAAAATGAAATAAATAAAATATCTATTTTGTTAGTTTAAGCTCATGCATGTTTACAACAGCCTGAAAAGTTGCTGGTTTTGTCCGTAGTCTAGCAACTTTTCTAGAATAGGCTCAGAATGTGTAATGCCTCATGCCAGGAAGGAAAAAGTCAACAATTTAATATAATTGCCCATTTATCATTTTTTAAGGTTGCAGGAGAGAGACAGACAGATATGTAATACAGGTATTTCTCCCTCTCAGAAATAATAGGTGTGAAATGTCTTTGAAAAAATAAAAGCATTCATAAATGTCAGGCTTTGTGATTATTGTCAATTTTAGTAATCAGTACTGAGGGCTGGAATGACTTAAATATGCCATTTGCCTAGTAACCAAGGTAGTCAAGAATGAACCTGATTCTTATGGAAATGTATCACATGCAATCAGATTCACGTTGCTCATTGGATGAGTAGATGTGATAAATTGCCATCTGCAATATTACCACAAGAGGTAACTCTGAAAGTCAGCAGAGATTTGTGACAGCATTAGCTGTGTGACCCTCTCAGTCACCAACATCTCTGGATCTCACTTTCTCTGTGAAATGATGGCATATTCAACAGTCAATTGTCTGTTAACTGGGGATGGGATACAATGGGGAAGTGTACTTCTCAAGCCATTTTTCTGATATAGTAAAACCTCACTGATTTGGACTAACAGAAGGGAGGAATTGTCTGAATGGATAAAGCAATTCCTGAATTACAGAATAGGTTTGAAGAATGACAGTTATATTACTTTAAGTCTATTTTGTAATTCAAACTGACTATAGAACATTGCTTTAGTGAAGGTCCTCGTGAGAACTACTTTAGCAGATAGATCTGTAATGAATATGATTATATATAATAAGTGCTTCCAACATTTGAAAAAGGGTTTGTTCTCTTAAGAAAAAGTTCAACCGACAGTCTAAACTCTTTATTTGCTTAACAAACCTCTCTTGTCTCCATCCCTGATAATATAACCTTGTAAACTGGTCCCTGTCTAGTTTATCACAAATTATTAGTGAGAGGGCTCCAAATTAATGAGGTTTCACTGCCATTTCTACCTCCTTCTCCATTTATTTGTTTTTAGCATCACCACTAAGTAGTGGTGAAACAGATTCAAGTTCATCTCTTGCCCCTTCTCTTGCCCACTCTCAGAAAACAGCAGGTAGCAAGAAGGAAGAAGATAAAGGCAAGCTCCTTGGTAATCCAGAAATGGAATAAGCAATTGTTGGATACGCAGCACTGATCATACTGTTATCCATAGTCGAGAAAGGGGTTCACTTATTTCAAAAGATTAGCTGAAGGAACGACCAAATAAAGCAATTTGAAAGATGCCTGTAGGTAGTACTATGGTCATAGAAGTTGGAAACATTTAGAATCTACTGAAATATTTTTCTATTTGCACATCAAAATTCAGATAATCTGGAAATTGTGAGCTGGCAACAAAATTACTTGATAAAAATCTTTGCAGCAGTACCAGCTGAAGATTAAAAAAAAAAGCTTGATTGCTGGCTGTAATTAACAAATAGCTGGTCTAAAGTTTTGGGGTCTTCATGTCCCAAAACATCTGGGTGAAAAGTAAAAATTCAGCCAAATACATGCAGATTTTTTTGTTTACATAACATCAAATGTCTGATTATTTGAAAACTTCTGGACACTTGGCATCATGTGGATGTTTTAGAGTCATCTTGTTATAGTCCATGGCTCCTTTTTTTAACCATGCTGAGTGTGAATGATGAATTCGAGAGAGCAATGCATCCAATCCAGCTCAATTTTCATTCTGCAACTCACTTCAATGACACAATTAGGTTCTCCGTGCTAATAGCATGAGAAAAGGACTGGGAAGAAGGTGCTAAATACTTTGGGCATCAGGTTAGCCATTGTAAAAACCAAATGAGCCAAAAGCTTGGCTGAATTGTCAATGTCATCAGTTCACATTGGTGGGGAAGAAAGTTACTGCTTTTTGACATATAGTAAAACCTTGATTAATTGGAATCCATAAGGGATGAATGGAATTTTCAATAAGAATAGTCATTTCGTTTCGTTCTTGGCTAATAATATTTTTTCTTAAAATGCTTGTATCCACTTTCTCGCCTCAGGGAAGCAGCCTCTAAGGTTTGAGGGTCAATCCAGCTTGAGAGAAGATATAGGAGAAAGAGCTGAATGTAATCTAACCACAGGTCATCTCCTGGTAAGTGATTTTAAAAAAATCAATTCCTTCGGTCTTCTTTTTTTGGGGGTACTATTGCTGCTTTCTCATCAATGTGAAGTACTTGGGGGGAATTCAGTTAGTTGGGGTACTGGTTAGGTGAGATCTGGTTAATCAAGGTTTTACAATAAAAGGCCATGCCAATGCCTGGTAAGATTATATGCTGAAGAAAGTTGTTTTTAAATTTATTTCTTTGAAAGTGCTCTGGATCAGTGTTTCCAAACCCATATTATACTGCAGACTGGCAAACTAACTTTTCCATTAGGATCTTGAGGGATGGAGAGGGAAAGAGAGGAGAAGAAGTGCAACCATTGTCTCTGAAGGAGAAAAGTTTTGGCTTGCCTGTCTGTTGGTCTGTGGTTGGGAAACACTGTTCTTCACCTTAAGATGCCCATGGGATCTTGTTCGTAAAGAGGTGATCTTACATGCTTCAGTATAATTCTCATGCCTCTTGGGCCATGGAGGATTCTGTTTTCAGGTCTCTCCTGTACTTACCCAACGTGTCTTTCCATAAGTTGATATTGTGGCTTCTGAGCTTGCCCCTATTTCTTGTTGCTTGGATGATGGCTATTCATTCATTCTAGTCATGAAGAGTGTTAGGAGCCAAAGGAATGCCCAGTAACATGGGTTTTCTCATGATGGCAGCCTGGATAACAATTAGACCTACCTGAACCAAGAACATGGCTAAGGAGAAGCCAAATCAAGGATTTATACACACATAGTATCACAGTTAGGCGACGCATCTGCTTAATACACAAAATGTCTTTGCAAAGTCTCTATATGGGGTGGCCTATTGAAGAAAGACCCCATTTAACTTGAAACCGAGCTTATTCTTTGGCTTTCAAGTTAAGTGGGGCCTGCTTAAATGGGCCATCACATACAGAGAACAACATCTCATCACTCATACACATAATCGAAGAAGCCATCCTGACTCAACCAACCAACCTCTATGAGCAACCATCACATCCTAGAATAAAAAAGGCCATAACCTGACTTTTCAGTAGATGGATCTGATTTCTCATACCACTCAACTGAGGCAGGCAGGGACAGTCTCACAGGAAAGCCTTGGGCTCTTGAAAGCCTAGGGCATTTAAACCCAATTCATGGCCTTCATAAGGCAACCAGTCTGGTGTGTGAGGGAAGGGAAGGGGTGTGGACGGGGAGCATCTGTCTGGGAGTTTAAGAAGGGACCCAAGTTAGATCAAAAATGCGGGCAGTGCCCTAAAGTCTTTCTGGTTCCCAAAGCTGCCAGGCAGGGGAATAACCTGGTCATTCCACTTTATGTGTGAGTCTTGTGCTCTCTCCTCAATAATAAGATAACAGTCTTGCCGATTACTCGTCACTAAGGGTACCCGGTTGTGGTGACATTGAGGCTGACCTTGGAGTCACCGCCCCCGCTGCCGCACTCTCCTTTGTCGTACCACCATTTGTTTTTCAATTTGTCCAAGAGGCCTTGCTCATTCAGTTTTAATACTGCCAGGTTAACAGCATTTCTTGAAACGATAAAACATAACTTGTAAGAAAATGCACAAATGCTTAGGAAATCGTTAACGTATAAAAAGGAGCACAAGAGGACAAATTGGCTAAATTTCACAGAACGTGGAGCTATAAAAATGTCTGTACAGCAAATACAGGGTTAAATATTGGAAGGTGGCATGGAGGATAACATTTGCTCAAAACTGAAGTGTGCGGGATGGGGAAATTGTCTTTGAGAAAAAAAGTAACAAGAACACCACATCCATGCAATTAACATTCGTCACATATGGCACCATAACTTGGCTTTTACCATTTAAATTGAAAAAGCCGTTGAACTGTAAAATTAAAACAGCAACAAACAGTCAGAGAGGACAACACAGAGAGAGAACATTAAAAAAAAATGGATGCATTAAATAGATGAAACCATAATTTACCGTCTTATTTAACTCCATGGAATATTGTAGATTTTAAACTTTTAAAAGTTACCTCAAAATCCACAAGAAAGAAAATGACAACAAAATGCATCAGGGTAGGTGGAATACTATAACAACATGGATATTGTTATATTATTCCACCCACCTTAATGCTGAGCCTTTAGGGGTTGCCACACCATAGCCTTTGGAATCCAGATTTCCACCAACTTTCATCGTATCACACGGTTTTCTCTGCTCAATGTACTCATTCATGGTTGACTCCAGCAGGAAGGCGAACTTCCCCTTGGACTTTCGCACTCGGGCCACTCCGTCTGCTGTTGTTTTGGTAAACACAGATGGCTCTGCTGATTTCATGTAAGACCACATTTTCTCATACACGGCAATTTTGGATCTCTGCACCAAAGAGATAAGAGTGCTTAGAGCTGCCAGATATTCATTCTGGAAGAAGCCTTAGTGCAGTAGTTTGCAAACCTTTTTGATACTGCAATCCACAGGAAGAAAAACATGTTACAGTGCAACCTAGTAGACATATTCATACATGTGTAAACATGCTTCCAAAATAGGTTTCTCAAAACCATACTTGCCCTTTGATACGTGTGATGCTCTCCAATATTTTCTATTCTCTTCTAATTCATTTTTAAAAAATGCTGCTCAGGACCCACTAAATAGGTTTCATGGTCCCACTCATTGGTTGCAATCTGGTTTGATAAGCACTTTCTTAGTTAAATCTTCCTCTCAATACAGAAGTCTCCCCTACAATATCCTGCTCTGTATTTATCCTGTACCTGCCTAATAAAAGACCATCGGAAAGGAGTGTTCGACCATTTTAGTCAGTCACTCTAGCATGGGACGTCAATCACTGTCAGAAAGTACTTCCTTATTATGAGCTGAACCCTTTAGTACTGTCCGCTAGAGCTATGTAAAGCAATTTTGTTCCTTCTTTTGCATGGCAATCCTTCAAATATTGCAAAGCTTTTATTATGTGCCCCACCCCATCTCTTCATCAGGTGAAACTCCACTGACTGATACTGTTTCCAGAACTGTAACAACTTGGTCTTTCATCCGTAGGCACATTCTAGTTGGTGATGTCTCTTAAACTGGAGTATATAGAAATAAATATGACACCCCAGATAAATGACCAGAATAGACTGGAAAACAAACAAACCAACCAGCCCTGTTTGCTTCTCGTTATTGGAGCATTATTTTCTATCAGTGCTGCCTGAGTTTGCCTAAATGTATTTATTAAATAGTTGTTTATCCATTCTTTCAACAAATATTTATTGAGCACCTGCTATGGATAAAGCACTTTACTGGGGGTGTGAAGACTCTAATAGAGTGAATAGAGTCTTTTCTTTAACTCAGGTTGAGGCCAAACCAAAACTGCTAGTTTTTTCTACCAAGCTAAGTCTCTTTACCTTTATCTTTACCTCTTTGAGTTTTGCCTTTAATCCCATTAAATTTCATCTCAATTTGGGTGGTCCTTAGAACATGTACTCAATGCTTACTGTGTCTCTAGCCTCATGGTAGTCATTTTGGAGAATATAAAGGAAGGGTAGACTCGGTGGCTCCAGAACATCCAATTTAGTTGGGAGCTAGGTCCTTAGGAATGAAAACCCTAGAGAAAAGTTTTAAGGTGATATCTGACTAGAGGTGAGGTAGCATGTCAGAAACTATAAATATATACCATGTTTTCCAGTATCCTTTTATGGGTTTTCCTGACCACATTCCAGCTTTTCTGACTATTTATTGCTTTTCTGTGGACTTTGGCCAGGTACATTCTGTCTTTCTTGAGGTCTGCTTGGACCCACCCAAATAATTCCAAGGGGCTGGAACTCCCAGAATTACCACCATGGAAATTAAGCACTGTGTTTATCACAATCAGACCCTCACTTAGGCCCTCAATGAGTCACTGCAACTGTTCACTGAGATGGGAACATACTTGGTTTGCATAAAGTACAGCAAAAAGAAGCCAGTATGGCTAAAGCCAAATGAGCAAAAGGGAGAGTGGTAAGAAATGAGCTTAGAAGGATAATCAGAGGGTAAATCTTATAGGGCACTGGAGGTCACGGTAAAACGTTTGGACTTATTCTACATGTTATAGGAAACTATTGGAAGATTTTGAGGAGGTGTGTGATAGATCTGATTTAAATTTTTAAAGGATTACTCTGACTGCTGTATGGAGACTGGACTATAAAGTGGGTCAGAGTGGAAGCAAGGAGATTAGTTAGAAGGCTACTCTAATAGTCCAGGGAAGAGATGATTGTGGCTTGGACTAGGGTGGGAGTGATGGAGGTGGAGAGTAGATGTTGGATTCAAGATATGCTTTGGAGAGACAGCAAACAAGCCCTGCTGATGGACACTTTCACCTGATGGTCCTATAGACACTTTCAGCTTAAACATTTCCAAACCAAACTTATTATCATCCTTGTACAGTCTGTCTCTCCTTCTAAATTCTATCAATAAACCACCTAACATCCAAGCTAGAAAGTTTGGTTGATAAAACAATTTCTAAGCATCGTAATGAAATACATTGTCAATGACTTTATTTCAGTAGGAATTTCCTAGTCGGTTGCCCAAAGAATTTTAAAAAAGTAAATAATTCAGATACACAGAAAGATATAAAAATGATGTAAGAACACTTGTGTACCTGACGTGAAACTTAAGAAATGAAACCAAGTTAAAGTCCACCTATCTACCCCTCCATGATTGTATGCCCCTCCCTACTCACCAAAAGTAACCACTATACTGAATTTGATTTTTATTATTCCCTTATTCCTCTTTATATTTTTGCTGGAATAAGTATATCTCCTTTATGATGTAATGGCTGTATATATCCTGTCAATCTATGGATGTACTATTAATTATTCCATTTACCCAATCTCCTTTTGAAGGACTCATAGATCAGTTCCAATCAGTACCCAACACTGTAGTGGGTATGTATTTTTGTGCATTTATAAAAGAGATATTTTGTGTTCTTCATCTTAGCCCAATCATACCTGAGTGCAAGGTGGGGATTAAGGTGACATGGGGAGACTTCAGACCTATTTGTCTTTTATACTATTTGCAAATAGGCCATTGTTTCCAAAGATAAATTTATAAGCCCAGGGCAAAGGGGTCCATGAATTCTGATCCAAGTGCACTATAATTTGGACTCATTTACTTCATCATTTACTTGAGCTCTTTGATTGCTGATACAGGTTCAAAGGCTTATTCCTTTAGGTAATGATGCATTTCTAGGAGAATAAATAGCAGTGTTCAAAGCAGGCCCTTTAAATGTGTGTGGTGTACATGCAGCAAATATTAATGAATGCAGTAAATGACAAGTAAGTTAGTGTCAGAAATGATTGGGCTCCGGTTGATGACTAAATTCTGAAAGAGGTTAGAAGGGGGGAAAGGAAATGGCTCATAAGTGAGAGAAATTAAGCTGAAACGTTTATCTTTCTAACTAGTATTTAAGTGACAGTATAACATTTAGACCCAAAAGAAGAAAAAACATCACTAGCATTTTCTTTTTTCTTTTTTGCAATCTGTCTTATTTTGGCTGAAATACCAAAGGCAATAAAAGGGATTGAATCTTAGCTCAATCATCTGGGAGAAATTAAAGAAAATTATGGGCAGGACGTGTAATAACAAGTTCATTTTTCTCCAACCTGCCACAATTCATTTCTTTCATCCCACAAAGCACCGTTTTGTACCTAAGAAGGAACAAACAACAGTTATGCAGAGAGACCAATTCTCATAGCACTGCTAGATAATTGGCAAATGAAATCCAAAACAGAAATACACAAATGGAGGAGGAACAGATTAACCCAAACTGCAGATAAGGTAGGGCCCTAGCATTAATGGATTCAACAATAATAGTTCCACCTATTTGTAATAAATCATGAAGGTCAAAGATATGGAGAAATGTGTCTATCTGTTGAAGCGAAAATTTGAGTCTTGGGTCCTTTGAGTCTGGTACATGAAATCCCACCACTCATATCTTGTATCACTTTGCAGTGGTGTTGGCCACTCCTAGTCATTGTGTGTACAGTAGATCTAGTGATAAAAGTATTCTTCTGAAGACCTACGTGAGAACAAGGTAACTGTATAGTGCAGTGGTTAAGAATGCAGAATCAGACTGCCTGGGTTTGAATCCCATTTGCTAGGTGTATAATTATGTGTCTCAATTTCCTCATCCATAAAATGGGGTGATTTTTTAAATGTGTCTATTCAGAGATTTATTGGGAGAAATTAAATTAGTTAATATGTACTTAGAACAGTGCCTGGCATACAGGAAGCAATGAAAAACATTAAGTATTTTTATAGCAAAAAAGCATAATTAGTGGCAGACTTTATTTTAATAGCAGTATAAATTACTGTACTTCAGTCCCATATTTATGGAGTCATTTCTTCATTTTATGGGGGCAATCATATGCTTAAATATTATTTACATATTTGGGTCTTCAGACATATCCTATTGAATGCCCCTGGTCTGCCATCAATAAAAATCATTATCATTTGGCTTTGGATTTTAAAAATTTTGTTGGTGGAGGAAAATGAGTAGGATGACAAATTTTCCTCTTAAATTTATGTTTTGTAGTTTAGTTGAGGTTTATACATTAAAATCCTCATTAACCAGAACATTGCTATTGGGAAAATTTGGTGAATAAAATTTTCTGCTTTCTTATGAGTTAAAATAGAATATCCACTTTGTCAATAGGCCATCCAGTTGGAGTCAGTAGAATAAGATAATTTTGGAGCTAGAAGGCACCTTAAAAACCATCTTGTTCACCCTCTCACCCAATGAAGCCATAGCTTTTCTGCTCAAATGCCTCTAGTGGTGAGGCATCCCTTAGCTCAAAGGAGGCTTAGAAGGTTGCTTATTCCATAGTGGGGCAGTTCAAGGTGATAGAAAGTTCTTTTTGTTTGGCTGACATCATTCATGAAAGCCTTTTGGCTCCAATCCTACTTCTGCCTTCTGCTTGAATAGGGCAGCCCTCGTCTCTGCGTCCATTTCTCCACTGTAGGTAGCATTGATGATATTGCTTTGTAATGGTCATTCCCAGATGAATCTGAGCTCCTTGAGAGCAGGGATTATGTCTTTTTTTGTCTCAGCATCTCCAGTGTCTAGCATAATACCTGACACATAGTAAACTGTGTCTGTGGAATGAATGAATATTAAAATTGAAGTGCCATCTGCTAGTCCTAATTCTTCCTTTTGTAGTGACACAGAATAAATATGCTCTTTTCCCCACACAATGTACAGCCTGAAGTCTACTGCCACAATGTCACCTGTTAATTGACTCTTTTGCAAGCTAAACATTTTAAGGGCCTTCATTTGTTATTTTTATGATATGAATTCTAGTCAACTCCCCTTTTCTGGTCATAATCTTCTAGATGCTTCTTAATTGTTCAAAATCCCTCCTAAAACGTAGCCCCCAGAATTGACCACAATATGTTTGATATAGTGGCACTAACACAAAGGACAATGGAACCATCTCTTCTCATGATCTGGACAAAAGCACAATTTTTTACTTTGACAGAATTCAACATACACTTTTCTATACATTGATAGTCCAGAATTAACTGAATTAACAAAATGGACCAAGAAATTGGAAGCACAATTATAAACAGAAGCATAATATGCTAATTAATTTATGGTATTGATTTACTGTTAGAATGCAGACAAAGTATTACATAATTTGCAAAGACAATATTGGTGTTTGTAACATCTCTATACCCCAAACATGTACAATGTATTCTGAGTGAATAATTTGAGAGGATAAGAATGAAGGAAAGGTCAAGGGAAGATGGTTTCAGGCCCATTACACATCAGTGTTCCTCAAAGGGAAGTGGGTTGGCTTTATGCAGTTATTTATTTATTTGGCCACTGTTGCCAGCGTGCCTACATTGTCCATTTACATCACTGTCTGTACAAGGACTAGGCTTGTATGTAAATGTCAAAGAGAGTCTAGAGTTCACTTTGGGGTTGCTAAGCTTCCACTACTCTCTCCTGATTTCACTATCTGCTTCCCTCAGAGATCCATCCTGTATCCCTTTTCTGGCATCAGCATTCTTTGTCCTTATGGAGGTGTTCATTAATGTTATAAGAGCCTCTGTTACCCTTGAGCAAGGGATCATTTTTTAAATGAAATTTAATAAATACTCATTTTTAAAAATGTCATTTTTATGTGAATAAGGGATTCATATCCAAAAAAGGTGAATGGGCTTCTTGGCTTTATAAAAGGTGCCTTTCATGGGCTAGAGAAGGCCAGCCCTGTGTATAAGACACTAAGGGAAATATGGCAAGAGTGACAAACAAAAATAACTTTCCCTTACTCATTTTTGCCTTCTCTAAGTTTCTTATAGACTACTTATTGCTTGACAGTTTGGTCAATTTCTTCTCTAGATTTAACCTTTAATAAAGAGAATATAATTATAAACTACAATCTGCTTTTCCTTCTGAATCATTTAGTCCCCTCTGAAATTTCTCCTTTTAGTAAAGACTCAGTTGGTACAAATTCAAAAGGGTGGCTTTGGGCTTCTGTCTGCCTGAACTGAGTACTTACAGAACCCTTGGGTGCCTCCTGTGCCCTCCCTAACATTCAGGTGCAAATGTTGCCTCATAGAGTTTATCAAATATTAGGATATGGGTAAGTGATCCTCATAAGGCAAAGTACTAGAAGGAAGGGAGGATGATGACGGAACTGCTCTGGAGACCTCCTACCTCTCCCTCTTCCCCCTTTCTTCTTTGCCTTTCCTAATGTTTGATATGATTGGAAGAGGATAATGTGCATGCATGTCCTAGTGGGCAGGGGAGACAGCAGGAAGAGAGGAAGGGGAGAAGTTGATGTGTGGATGGGTGGGCCCATTCTCAAGTTCTTTATTATAGTCATAAGTCTCAGGTCTACAGAAATTCTTTAAGTTGCAACTCCGATGGTAGAAATTTAAAGCACCTGGTTTAGGCCCACGAAGGGGAGACTTTTGTGGCAAGAGTGTTTCCCACCACACAGCCTTTCAAATATCCCGCTTCCCTATTCAGAGAGGCCTTAGATTTGTCATTACTAAAGGCAGGAGATAGTTGAAAATCTTTCAATCTTATTTTGCATAAGGCTTTCTGGTTGCCAAGGTGATTGTACACACACCATCTCATTTAAACCCACTGTAGCCTTGTGAGGTAAGTTTAGCAGCTATTGTTTGTTCACTGCTTAATCTCCAGCATGGAGAGAGAGAACAATGTCTGGGCCCAGTAGTGCTCCATAAATATTTGTTGAGTGAAAGAATGAATTCCCATTTTATAAATGATGGAATCAAGGGTGAGGGAGGGTAAATGCAGTGACAATGCCAAGAGGTGCCATGATGGGCTTTAGCCTACGTGCTCATTTCCATCAATCTACCCCAGAGTCACCAGCCATCAAGCCTGGGAAAACTGTGTGCTTGTTATGCAAATAGTTTCCAGATAAGTCCCAAGCAGAATGTGACCTTCTCCTATAGAGAAATACAAAGATTTTCCACTACCTCAATCAACGACTTGCCCTAGGTCACACAGCTAATGAGAAACAATGCTGAGAAACCATCCAAGTCTGCTGAATTCAAGGCTACAGACAGATCTTTCCCCTATAACCCCAGCCTCTTCTGCTCTAACACTGACGATATCCTTTTTGGTGAAAGAGAGCAATTCACATTCAAAAACATTTTTTAGTTTTTGTGCAAGCTTTTTTTTGAAATCATGGTAAATTGTAAATTAACCCCAACCCCCTCCCACTAAGGCACTGGAATAAGTGAATGTTCTTGTCATTCACTGTAACTCTAGTACAGGCCTCTAGTGTCTACGCTTCACCATGCGAAGGGATCAGAGCAATTTAGGGCAGAAGAGGAAGAGCACATTTGGCTTGCCAAATGCAGTAAACACCTGTTTTTCTTCCACATCTGCTTTGAAGGAATCAAAAGCTCTTATGAGGCGCATTTGGAAAAAGGAATCATTGAGTTTCACAAATTTTTTCCCCTCTAAAGCAAAGGAAATGGTTTCCATTTTGATTTGGAGCAAGGCACACAGGAAATGATTTCATTTCTAAAGCATGGGCCAGACTCTAATTTCATTGTCTTTCTTACCTTCACTTCAGTTGATACATTTTTAAACATTCAGACAAGTACTGCTTGTCAGTTTCCTTTTGCTTCGGACAATTAGCAACTGCTGTGGGACTGTGTATTGGTGAAAACAGGGGGAAGGAACGGAAAGACACGCTGGTTTCTATTCTTAGCCTTGCTGTTGGTGTGTTATGAGCCTGGCTGAGTTATTTTGAGGGCTGGGCTTTTAGGTCACTTTAGTGGAGTTGGAGGTCACCTTTTGCCTAGACATTGAGTTTTGCCCTCAAATGTCAAGTACTCATTCCAAATGCCTTTGCTTAACATTTTCAAACTATGTTGTTAAGTCCAGGGACAGGTTTCCTTCTATCTCAAAGAGTGCTGTTTCAGATATCTCCTTTCCAAAGGTGCAGGTGACAACCAGCTAAGTTTCCAGTGACCTCTCTAGTGTCCCTCTCTGGCATGCAAAGTCAGATTACTATACTGATTCATCTTCTGTTTCTCTTGCCAAGTCAGACTAAGCATATTCCAATGAGTTGAAAGTAGCACCAGTGACTATATGACTTTGAAAGCCAGAGAATTACCTGGCTCTAAGTGTCAATAGTGCCAAGGCTGAGAAACTCTGCTGTATGGACTTTGATGAAGTCACCATTCAGTGGAGAAAACCATCATAACTAAAATTTGAGTACCTACTTTGTTCCAGGCTCTATTTGCAGTGTTTTACAAGTGTTAACTCATGTAATCCTCACAATATTATGAAATAGATTTGATTATCATGATATTACCCTATTTTAAAAATGCAGAAACAGAGGTACACAGAAGATAAGTAACTTGCCCAAGGCCACACAGCTGGTACATGGTTGAGCTGGGTACCCACTCAGGTAGTCTCCAGAACCTGTGCTCTCAAACAGTGTGCTATTCCCAGATAGGCTACGGGATGACTGTGAGTTATATGGTAGAGCTGGGCTAAGTCCACACAAATTCTGCTTGAAATGATGCCTATACTTTATCATAACTTCAAGGGACATGATATTTCTATTATTCCCACCCTGAAATGTGACATTGGAGATCAAGGTGTCTTACTCTTGATCTACATGAAAACCCTACTTTTAAACCAGAAGTTGACAAAATATATTTTCTCCTTATTTTGAGAATGAAAACACACTCATGTGGACTACTAGAGCTATTATCAAACAAGACTGTGAGTAGTAAACTTTTATTGTCGCAGATACTCCTCATTTTTAACTCCCCCACCTCTTCCTTATTTGCCTTACCAGGTACAAGATGCCCTCCCTAACCCCATCCTGCACACAGACAAGGGTCAGAAACATTTCCACTGAGGTATAAATGATGGACAATGGCCGAAGGTGTAATCCTCTTGCAGGAGAGCTTGTATTTTAGCAAAGATTAAAACACAGCTAAAGGAATGATAGCCTAATGGTGGACATATCAACTGAGTAGGGGAGAGGAATGTTGTGCGTGTGTGTGTTAAAAAGCTGACTTTGCTAACTACATATCCTCACCTTTAGATTGCAGAATCTATTTTCTGGACCAGAACGGGCCACAGAGAAAGTGTGCCTGCCACACCCTTTCTCTACTAACTAGAGCAAAGCCTCAAATTCTCTGACTCCCAAGCAAGCACTGCCTCTAGGCCTGCTATCACTATTGAATACTCCATGGTCATTTTCCCCCAGCCTGCTAGATTTCTATTTTTTAATGAAATGTCATCTTCAGCAACCCAGAGCCTATCATCCTTGACCAATTGGATTTTACTTTCCAACTGTATTTTTTATTTTCTATAACTAAGACATTTAAAAGAGAAGTTTAATATTCTTGTTATTCTTGAATCCATTAATTGTAGTGCAGAGGCCAAACCTGACAATGCAGATCCTAGGAAATGAGAGGAAAAAAATGTTCTGCTATTAAGAAGAAAAATCTAGCCTGGAATTGCAATATTTTGACTTTCCACTGTGGCTGTTTCTTCCAGGTCCCTAGAGGAAGAATTATCTTCATACTAAGGGAAAAAAAGGCAATGAAGAAAAGAAGCAATTTGCTCAGGGATATCCAGAAGAGCCCAAATTTTCCACTTAGTGTTTTTTTTTTGGAAGAGTTAGTTTCCCAAAAGGTGAGCTGGAACTAATCTGAGGAGAAGTTCTGTTAAAGCCAGCTCTTCTGTTCTCTATCTGCAGGTATTTTATACCTGGGAAGCTACTGATCACTGCTTCTGTGATTCTGATTTAATTGGCCTGAAGTGGGTCCAACATTTAAAAAAATGCTTCCTAGGTGATTGTAATAGTCAACCTGGGTTTAGAGCAATCAACAATAGCAACAACGAGGTGCTAGTTAGTGCATGAATACTGACAATGAGAGGCTACCGTTGATTAAACACTTGTATGCACCAGGAACGCACATTATATACATTATCACTAATTCTTAAAGTGACCTTGTGAAACCAATATTATCTCCATTTTATTGAGGAGGCAACTAATGCTTATAGAAGTTACTTTACTTATCCAAGATGATACAGCTGGTTAAATTTCTAGCCCTGACTTCACTAAACTTCATGCTCATTTATTCAGCTGCCTACCTGACATCTTCACTTGAGTATCTCCTAGGCATTTCCATGGCATAAATGGACCTCCTGATCAACCCCCCCCAAGCCCTGCTTGCTACTCCTGCAGTGTTCTCCAGCAGAGAAAACGGCAGCACCATCCAATTTGTCTAGTTGTTCAGGCCAAAATCTCTATAGTCATCCTTGACTACTCTCTTTGGTCTCACATTCCATACCCTGTCAGCTCAATCTATGTTCAAAATGGAACCACTTCTCCTCACCTCCATCCTAATCCAATCCAATCATTGTTCACTTGAAATGTTGCAATCACTTTTTAAGTGGTCTCCCTGCTCAACTTTTGCCCTTGCAATAGCAGTCTGAGTGCTCCTTTGCTCATAAATTGGATTTTGTCATTCCTCTGCTCAAAGCTCTCTAAATGACTTCCTATCGAACAGATAAAATCCACAGTTTTTACCAGGGCCTATCTTTTTTGCAGCCATCATTTCTTACCACTCTTTCCCTTGCTCACTTCACTCCAGCCACAGGGACCCTTTTCCTTAAACCTGCCAAAAACATTCCCATGTCAGGGCCTTTGCTCATGCTGTTTCATCTGGAATGCTTTTCTCTCCACCCCAGTCCACCTTGTACTTGCATGGTCTGCTCCCTTATGCCGTTCAGGTGTCAGGTCGAATATCAGAAAGGCCTTCCACAATTAGCCAAGATGAGGCAGCATCTGCCCCCAAACATTTTGTCTCCTTACCTCCTTTTTCATTGCACTTAACACTGACTGAATCTGTTTATTTATTTTTTTCTTTTAGCTACTGCAATGAGCAGAAGGACTTTGTTTTGAGCACTTAGAACAGTGGCTGTCATGTAGCATGTGCTCAATAAGTATTAACTGAATAAAAATGAGTAGCTGAGATTTAAACCCAGATCATTTGATACCAAAGTCTCTATTCTTGCCCCTCTCTCTCCCTCTAGAGCTTAGAGAGGTAAAGTGATCATTCCAAGGTTGCATAGATGTGAAGTGACAAAATTAGTATTCAAATATAGGTCTGTTGGCTTCCCAAACCTGTGCTTTTTCTACTACTCCATACTGCCTCCCAGTGGAAAAATTGCTAATGACTACATTGACCAAAAAGTGAATTAAATGACGTTTATTTCTTTGACTCATTGTTTTACATGATTTTATATAGCTTTGATCTCTTTCCTTGGTCTAGCGGTGAAGCCTGTGCAACCTGCTTAGAGGTGTAATAAAAGGCACCAATACAGTAAGCCACTAGCCTGTCACAAGGCCCTAAATGCTACCATTAATGATCATCTCTAAAATGGAGATAGAGTATTAAATGAGATAATTCATATAAAGCACCCAGCACAGTGCCTGGTATGTAGTAAGTCCTCAATAAAACAGATTATGCCCGCAAGGCAAATGAGAGGGTAACATAACCCATATCCACCACCTCTGTATGATTGAGAATGTGTGCCAGAAGAATATCAGAGGGAAGGTGAATCAAGATAGGTCTTGGGGAGGGCAGACAAGGTGGACTGCCACCCTGATAAGTCAGGGGGCACATGAGGGCATGGGCACATGTGAGTGATGGGAAGGAGGGTGATAGGTTAAGTGCTGTCTGTCTTACTGAGGCAAAGAGTAGAATCAAAGCTAACTCACTAGATGCTTGGCAGAAAATACCTTACAAGGCCAAATGGGGCCACTAAAATGTTCAATTTCAATATCACATTTCACCTTCTCCTATAGCTCTCAATTTTGAACAGTTGGGTTTAGATTTAAGTCTTTTCTTCCTTGCTGTGTTAGGAGCATTCTGGTAAGTATTATTTCTAAAGGTGCTACGCTGATTTTAAAAAAAGGAGCTGGCTGGGGTTTTGTCTGGAAAACACAGTGACTGTGAAAGCTACAGGAAAATTGATTTTCTGGCATTTGCATGTCCTGGCTCAAACTGTGCAGCATGGAAGCTTAAGTTACAGAACCTTCTGGAAAGTGTAGCAAGCGGGTTAACTTCAGGAAATGATTAGGTGTTACTAATCTGCGCCATTGGGGTCAAGGCAATGGTCTCCATATGCAAAATGGCAAATAAAACTACTAATTTGTTACTATTTCATTTACAGAAGTAGTCAAATAGCCCCTTAATCTGATGCCCACACTCAAACACAAATCAATATACTTCTTTATACCCCCAATCTTCATGCTCAGGCCCTCATCCCAAGCTATCTTTTTTCTGCCTTGGCCAGCATGAGTGCTGTGGAGAAGCCACCTAATCACCAATGCTCTGGAAGGGGCCTGCCTGTCCATGGTGAAACTTGCAGGTACTTGAAGTTTTCTCTTGGTGTATAGAGTAGTAGGTAAAAACATAGGTCCTAAAGTTTCAATGGCCTGCTTTTGGTACTTATTAGCTGTGTTATTTTGGGCAAATAATTTAACCTCACTGAGTCTCAGTTTTCTTATCTAAAAAATGAGGATGGTAATAGGACCTATCTTATAGTGTTCTTGAGATGATGAGATGAGAGATTGTTTATGATGAATTTAGCATAGGTCATGACAACATAGTGAGCACTTGGTTTCTTCCCCATTTCATAGTTGTATCAGGCACTGTGGTAGGTGCTATAGGGGATGGAGATGTGGAAGGCATGTTTCTTATATTCAAGAAGCTAAAGGAACTAACAGTCAGAAGTGATGCCCCACTGAACTTTCTGAAATGTTCTGTATCTGTGCTGTCCAGTATGTTAGCTTCTAGCCACATATGTCTATTGAGCACTTCAAATGTGACTAGCGCTATTGAAGCACTGACTCTTAAATTTAATTTTAATTAATTTAAATAGGTACTTGTGACTAGTAGGTACCATATTGGATAGAGCAGGTCTACAACAGCTTAAATAAAGGAAAAGCAAAGAAGTACTAAAAGGCAGCAAAAGGGCACCAAGAACTACTTTGTTTACTTTATAATATTTTCCTGGTTTACCCTGATGATGGAGGTGATGACTGCATCACATGAAGTCCTGCCTGCACCAGTTGGAGGGCTGGCTTTACCCTGGGTTGAGGTGCAGGGGAGGAAAGGACATAACTTCTCTATTCAGAGCTGATCTGTAGCTCTGGAATAGCTTACCCAGCTGTGTTTATGGAAGGGCTCTCTAGAGAAAGGTAAGCTGTATTATTTGCATGGGCAAAAATTCCTTAGGTGCATGCAGGAACTGTTTCTTTTAAATTTACCCTATTTGTGTAAAATTGAAAATAAATGAACTCCTGGGTCTAGGTGTGATAAGAAAGAATATTCTTGTTACTCCTATCCAAGAATCATACTTTCGTTCAAAAGAGCAGATAACAAGGAAATATTTGTGGATAAAAAACAGAGAACGCTCCTTACATTTCCACTCAGCCTGATTTTCTTTTTTTGGCTTTGCGAGTTGCTGCATTAAGTTGTTTGGGCCTTCTCTCTCTGACTCTCCTTTCCAAGGGAAGAATTACAACAGGGGTAAGCAGCCAGGTGACAACACTCACAATTTTTCCCCGTTTTAAAAATAGTTATTTCCCTGTATCAGCTCTGATAGATGGATTGAAGAAATGGGTATAATCAAGATTGAAAGTGGTAGAATCTCCAGAGATGATTTTCTCCAAAAATTCCAAACAGCTTTTTCAGGTATTCATTCCAAATGCCTTTGCCTTGCATTTTCAAACTGTGTTACAGTAACATTAAGGTCACAACAATAAATTGGCCTTATCTGAGTCACCAAAGGAGGGATGGGAACCAGAATTTCCTGTGAGGTGAGACCTGAGGAATTAAGCAGGTTGAATGTTACAACCATTCAGCTTGGTCACTGTCATACAGTGACCAGGGACTTGAACCAAGCTGTACCAAAAGCCCCAAACTGAAATGAATGCTGCAAAACTTCATATTTGCATGTCAAACCCCATTAGAAAACAAACAAAATGAAAAAACAGAAGCATGAGCTGAAGCAAAGTTTTGTTTGTTTTAAGACTCAACTAGAAAACTAGGTTGTTTTTTATTCAGTCTTGTGTATTTACTGCTACTATTGAACAGAAACAAAACCAAAGTCTGAAAACCCTATAAACTTAATCACACCATTATTTCATTGGACTTGAGTTTCTGATAGAAACCGTTATCACCTCTATTCAGTAATGATTAATAGTCAAGCTGCAGGAGGAAGCCATGCTGAATTCTAAAGGACTTAGAAGAGCACAGGGAAACTGAAAGCCCATGTTGCATTTCCAAATCTCATGTATTTTCTAGTACCTATGAAACCTGTGGCCTGTGGGATAATTTATTAGCAGTCATCAGTTTGAAATGCATTTCCCGTAAGTCCCTGTTTCTGTGCCAGCACCTTATTACCAAAGAAATACAGTAACTTGAAAAACAGGCCCTCTATATCTTGAGCAAGGGCAAGATTATCTTTTGTTATTCCAGAAAAGGGGAGAAGGCCAATAATACTTTTAAAAAAAAAGTTATGTATTTGTCCTTTAAGACTCTCCTGTTTGTCTCCTATTCCAACTCTGATCAATCAATGGCAGACCACTGTCAGCTAGAATGCTTATTGTTCATTACCTCGCACCCCCTATCCCTGCCAGTGTGCCACTAACAGTAGTTAACTCAACAAACTGCTTATGCAGACTTGTATGTTTTTCAGGACCCATTAGGATAACCTGTAGCTAACAGTTATCTGGCTTTTTCTCCATAAATGACTTAGTTCTATTATAATTAACCCAAGATTTTTAAAGTCACATGCAAAAATTAATTTCCATTAGGATGACTTTTCTTTCATCGTCCGACATGTAAAGACACAGAGTATTTTATTAAGATCCTTCCTAGACAGTCATCTCTCTTTGAGGCTTGCTTTCTCTACCTTTGGTCTTGAAACTGCTTGTCAGTGTTGTCGAGAAAGTGGAATTCCTCCCTGCTTCTCTACCTGATGGCAATCTGCATTTCTACTGATTTCTATTCAGGTCATTCATTATCTACTCCCTGAAAAGTATGTTATTAATGAGAAGCAGGTAGGAGTCATGCTGTCCTCCCCAGGTTTAAATGAATCTTTAAGATGGTACAATCAAACAGATATGCAAAATAGGCCATTAATGCAACATTAAGGTTACAAATTTAAACTCAAAATCAAGGAATGCAGAACTTTTAAGTTTCTCATTGTTTCAGTCTTAGCAACAGGGCACATGCTGTATATATAGTACAGCATTAGGAAGACATGGATCCAAAAGTATTGAAAAAATGATCAGTGTGTGTAAAGGAGACTCCAAGATTAACTACCATGCTTCTGGAATGATGTAACCATACCTATATAGTTTGGCTTAACTTCAGCAAGTAAGTTTTCCAACACCTTTGAACTTTCCTTTCTCTGGTTTGTGCTGTTTTGCCTGGGTAAGAGTTTGTCTTCCATTATATAACAGATGAATTTCTAGAAAAAGCTGTGCCAAAAATTAGATTCATTTTTGAAAATCAAATTTTATTTCTCTATCAATGCATGGGCTGTTTTATGTTTATTTCTGAAAGCCCTCCTCCTAGTTTTCTTTGACAAGTAGTTAATGATCTATAAACACCAAAATGTGCTAAGGGATTGCTGTTTTCCAGGGAAGAATGTTTTTAATGCAAATAATTACTATTTATTGCTTTTATCAGTTGTGAATTTTCTGATATATGGATTACTTAAGGTAGGGTCCAGCTGTGTTGTATAGCCAAAGGTTCTGGAAGAAAGGGAAAGCCTTAAAAACAACATGTTTCTAACTAGTCCTTGTTAATCTTTGGACTAGCAGAAGGGCAAGCCCAGAAATTGCTGGGGAAGACAAAAAAAAAAAAAAAAAAGCCAGTACAAAGTGCTTCAAAGGGAGAGGTCCTGATACAATGGATACTGTGCTGCACCCCAAAAGTGCCAAGGGCCAAAAGAGCTATCCCAGTAGAATAGGGTGGAAAAAAATTGGACCCCAGTCTTACAAAAACTGATCCAGTCTCCATGAAAGAGAGAGAGAAATTATTCTCTAGCAAGGGGGCGCGGTAGAGGTCTCTTTTCTGTAGTAGTTGGGATCTATCTTTTGTTTGGGAGATGATGGCACCCCAAAGGAAGTTAGAAAGAAGGAATAGTTCCTCTTAAGGATCCATCAGATATACAAATACTTTGTGGTGGGAATACTCTATCCACCTTGTTAACAGTTCCAAGCTTAACCCTGTATGAAGCATAGCAATGTCCACAGCTTAGTCTTAATCAGCAAAGGCTGCACTGATTAGAAAATTGATCAACTGCCCCTGACCACTGATGTGGATGAAGGCTGGGCAATGTGGCCTCTGGGCTGGAAAGCACGTCTCTCCTGCTTGAGAGTCTGACGCTCCTACCACTACCCTGGTGCTCATATTCAATAGACAACCCATGCCCACTCCATGGATAAGTGCCTTTGATAATCACACTTCTGTTTGTCCATAGCAGGTTAAAATGGCAACATCAATGTAGAATTAACAAAAGAGAGAGAGGGAGAAAGGGTTACAGAAATCTCACTTTTTTCTTTAAGGTCTAAGAACCAACACTTCAGTCTGGTTACTATCTATCATACCACTCTTTTCTGAAAGATGTGCCCTCAGTAACACTCTCTGGTAGGGATACTAAAAACAGGGGTTCAAGCTCATAGTACCCTCACCAGTCACTTCCACTCACTGCCAGGAGGCTTTACCCTGCCATTTGAGCATTTGTCCACCCACAAGTCTTCTATGTGGGGAAGGTTGGTCCCCTGGTCTCCCTAGTGCCTCTGTAAGAAATGAATGCAACTGCATTGGGTGCCTGATGCCCACACCCAGTAGGTCAAATAGGCGAAGAGAAAGGGAGTAAGGAATAGGGAGTGGTGCATTAGGAAAGTGCTTCTGGCTATAGGGCAGGAATTTCCAGGCTCTGACCAGTCTTTTCCTTCTGTACCAGTTTTAAAATCTGTTCCTCTTCCTGATAGCATTTGCATCCTCCTCATTTTGAGCTCTTCCTGGTGACCAAGTTCGTATCTAACCAGTTATAGTCCTCTAGGCTGGGAACTTGGAGGCATGAGGCTCCCTGAAGCAGTAACACAGTGAGTTGCCTCATCATAAAAGGCACATCAAAGGACAAAGAGGGAGGAAAAGAGGGAGGGTAACGTGATAGTAGGAGAGAGCTTTGGCTAATGGCCAAGAGTTCAAAGCTCTTAGTGCAATTTCTCATTCTGTTTCTTTTCATTTTAGGGACATTTCTCTTGCCCATAGCTTCCAACCATATTTTAATACTTGAACTTCCCTTTGTAAAGGCCAGCTCTTCTTTTTGTCCACCTACTGTCTTCTAGATTGGGGAATTTGTAAGCTTGGGACTCCCTGAAGCCTCTGTAAGAACACCAACACAGAAGCCCTGCTCACCGGAGACCTTGCAGGTTGGACGAGGAAAGAGATGGGGGAGGGCGGGTGGGAGAGTTTCTTCATGTTGGCAGAGCTCCCAAGCTCCTGACCAGTCTGCTTATCTGTCCCATTTCCTTTATTCTTTTTATGAAATTGCTTGTGTTCTTATTTATTTCCAAGATCTATGGCTTTCATTTTCCCATGCTGACTAGCATCTAGGGATATTTGCCTAAATTCTTCCAGGTAGGGATATTTGAGGTGTGAGGTTCCCTGAAGCCTCTGTACAAACACTAACATAACAGCCCTGGCCACCCAAGACCCAGCAGGTAAAGGAAGGAGAGAGAAAGGGAAGTAAGGGTCAGTTAAAGGAAAGTAGGAGAGAGCATCTCTAAAGGGTAGGACTTTCCAGGCTCCTGGTCTTTCTTTGACTTCTGTCCCATTTTGTTCCAAGAAATTCCTTTTACCTACAGCCTTTACCTCGGTCATACTGATTGAAAATATCACTGATAACCAGCACTTGGATCTAGCCACCTGCAGTCCTCTAAGATAGGAATCATGGTGTTCTCTGAAGGGTCCATAAAGACATTAATACAACAGTTCTGGTCACTCAAGACCCTCCCAATAAATGGGCAATGGAAAAGGAAGGGTGCAATCTGGATCATAGGTCAGAATTATAAACATTTCAAGGCTTCTGGCCATTATTCCACAGTAATTTCCTTTTTCTTCTACTTTTAGTTTTCAGGGAGTTTTATTATTCAAAGTCTCCAGCCAGATACCATTGCTGGAGCTTCCCTTCCCTATAGAGACCTGCACTTGGGGATCCCTAAAGCTTTCGTGAAGCATTCATGCACCAGTGCCAACTCAACCTCAGATTCCAGCCCTCACAACAATCATCTCCCACTGGTCCCTGTTGATCAGAGGAAAGGTTTCTCCTTTCCCTCCCTCTCTTACAGGAACACTCAGAGGAGGAGGCTCCAACTCAGTCAGCGAGCTGTGATTACTCTTTTTTTAAATTTCATCATATTATGAGGGTACAAATATTGTTAAGGTTACATATATTGCCCTT
>VBSM01000656.1:2638179-2658052 GCA_008086735.1 Cheirogaleus medius | reverse complement strand
TTTCTATGTCCTTGCAATAGTGAATTGTGCTGCCATAAACATTCGGGTGCAGATAAGACACCACTTCATGCCAGACAGGCCCCAGCTACTTCTACTGAGGCTTCTTCTGCCCCACAGGTCCAGCCCCCAACCTCCACCCTGCATCCTTTGCATAGGAAAAAAAGCAAAGCAAAAATTATCTTATATGTTGTATAGATGAATATTCCTCAAAGAGTGGCTCTTGGTTACCTGTGTTGGGATCATTCAAGGTGCTGGTTTAAAAACACAGATTGTTCAAACTCATGGAATCAGCATCTTGAAGTGGAGCATGAGATCCGATAGTCTATGTTTTAAAATAGTTCCCTAAATGATTTTATATGCAACTAATGTTGGAAAACACTGGTCGACTGCAGTCATTCATCAGATTATTGAGTACTCTATTCAACATCTCTGACAAGTGGCCTATTCTTAAATCCCTTCAATGATGAACAGCTCACTATCTATGAAGACAGCCTATTCTATCTTTTTATTGCTCTATTAGAATGTTCTTTTTACATTGACCTAAAATCTCTATCCCTGTAATATCCACTCTTTGATTTTTGTTCTGTTCCTTAGAGCCCCACAGAACAAGCCCAATCCATCTTTAAAATATCTACCTTTCAAATATTTAAAGACAATTCTAATATATTCGGCTGCTACATGTATTTTTTTCAGGCTAAATAGTCTCAATTCTTGTGAATTGAGAAACAATTGTGGTGAGAAACAGTCCTGTAAAAAACTGTAGACCAGTCCCTGTAGGTAAGTTCTTTGGGCAGTTCCAGATAGAAATGTTTTAAGATGACACCAACAATGAACTATGAGGAGCCATGGTTGTCCTCTGGATGTCAACTCTAAAACTGGAGGTATCCTTCAAGCACCTGTCCCTTACCTTTAACAACTTTTTTTCTCTTTTGAGACAGTCTCACTCTGCCACCCAGGCTAGTAGAGTGCAGTAGTGTCATCATAGCTCACAGCAACCTCAAACTCCTGGGCTCAAGCAATCCTCCTGCCTCAGCCTCCCAAGTAGCTGGGACTACAAGCATGCACCACCATGCCCAGCTAATTTTTTTATTTTTTTGTAGAGACGGGTCTCGCTCTTGCTTGGGCTGGTCTCCAACTCCTGAGCTCAAGCAATCCTCCCACCTTAGCCTCCCAGAGTGCTAGGATTACAGGCGTGAGCCAACATGCTCAGCCACCTTTAAAAACTTTCTATGGATCTACATTACATGAATTTATCCAAGCCTCCTTGAATTTATTTATATCTATCCTCAATTATTGACCCTGGTATTCTCAATCTTCCTGTTTGTGCAATTGGCTGAAACTCTAGGCTGAGAAAATGCAGTAAAGTATTCTTCAGGATCTGGCTGGTGGGGCAGTTTACTCCCTGCTACTTTCATATATGATAAACTTTAATAACATGCTAATAATAAGTACCTCAATTGTACATTATGTGTGTGTGTGTGTGTGTGTCTGCCTGCCTGTCTGTTTGGAGGAAAGTGGCAGGATACAAACATTTGGAAATCAAACTTCAAAGTTCTTTGCAAAGGGGCTTTAACTTGACTCTCTTTATGACTAGTCCATTCATACTACCACATTCAGGAAAGGGGTTGTTCATTTTGTCTGAACAATGTCTAATGTAATGGGGTTGTTTTTAAATATGAAAAATTTGCTATGAAATCTTTCATTTGATATCATTTGCCAAAAGCACAGATTGATTTTGCTTTTCCATATTGGCTCCTCAAACTCATTTAAAAGAAAGTAAAGTATTCTTTGGAGAGTGACTTTCTAATGAACCTCATATTCACATAAAAATGTGAACTATAAAATTAGAAATAAGACAGTGTTCAGAGCACCTCGGTCTTGAGCAATGATTTCCAATTTACCCTTGACAGTCTATACATTGATTTCTACTCTGATACAATTGTTCCAAAGCAATAATTTTTCATTAGAAATGAGTTGTTTTAATCCCTCCTAAATTCCATCTTTCCCAAACATACATATATTTCATGCAAACAAATCTTAGTGTGAACACTAGAGAGAACTAACAGTACCTCAGTCAATAGTGGGCACAGTTTAACGTGATATAAAGCCTTGGTTTTGTTCTCTTTTTTTTTTGTGGTCACAAATATATTCTCACATCCTCCTTGAACTGTTTTTGGATTCTTTTTTTACCTCCAAATATTTTTAAAATGCTCCTTTCTCTAGAAACCATTCCTAATGAACTCACCTGACTCCTTTATTGTCTGCGTACTGGACTCAGGGGTATGTATTGTGTCTCCTATTTATTCCCAGAGTGTCTAGGACAGGTTTCTTTACCCAGTGGGTTGGAAAATTAGTGTTACTGGCTGATAGAAGAAATAGTCTGTAACCCAGACCAGACACTCAAAGGAAATAAAATTGAGAGTCAAATAAATCAGGCTGTGAACATGTAAGAATTTTGATAAAACTGGGAAGCAACACTCACATCTGGAATTCAGATTTCTCTAGGCATAGAAGCTAACCACCTTCAGGAACATCTTAATTAGGGAACCAAGGAGTGCACAGATAGGAGATCAATTTTGAGGATAGCTTACAGACAGATGCCTGCAATCAGAACTGGAAAGAGATGCCATAGATCATCGCTATCCAAGCCCCTCCTTTCCGACAGGTAATATTCTAAACCATTTAAAACAGGAGGACGGTGGGTTTCATTTTATCATTGCCTGCTAGTGCAATCCTGCTGAGGCACTGGAGTTGCAACCCAAACACAGAAAGAGGAAGCATGCTACTCTATGTTTTTGCTACAAGCTGGAGTTACTAGCTGAAATATCCAGGACTCTCTGTACAAATGTGTGGTGTAGACAAGACTTCAGATCTGTTTTGACATACACATACCTCCTCCTCAACTTCAGTCATGTATCAACATGAAACTTTGTGATACTAATGAAAATTCTGGCCTCCCCTCCTGTTATCTAGAGACCCTTTTCCTACTGAAGCAGAAATATCTATTGCCTCAGGGAAAATTAATATTATTTAGGCAGGAATGGGAAGAAAACAGAACAGAAGATGCCATCATCTATTCTGTTTCAAGATAGACTTTAAAAATTATAACAGGGAAACATAAAATTGACATATGTTCCAGCAATTTCACTCCTAGGTATGTATCCAAAAAAATTGAAAGCAAGGATTCAAACAGATGTTTATCAGTGTTCATAGCAGCATTATTCACAAATAGCCGAAAAGGTGAAAACATCCCATGTGACCATCCACAGATGAATGGATAAACAAAATGTGGTATATACATACAATGGAATATTATTCAGCCATAAAAAATGAAGATCTGACATATGCCATAACATGGGTGAAACCTGAAGATATTGTGCTAAGTCAAATATGCCAGACACAAAAGGACATATATTGTATCATTCCATTTATATGAGGTACCTAGATAGGCAGATTCATAGAGACAGGAAGAAGATTAAAAGTGACCAAGGGCTGAGAGGAATGGGAAGTTATTGATTAATGGTTATAGAGTTTATAATTGGGGTGATGAAAATGTTTAGGAACTAGTGATGATGGTTGCATAATATTGTGGATGTAATTAATGCCACTGAATTGTATATTTTAAAATGGTTAAAATGGCAATAAAAATTAATAATGTCATATACCAAAACCCATCATATTGCATACTTTAAGTGGGTGAATTGTATGCTATGTGAATTATATCTTAATAGAACTGTTAAACAAAGTTATAGCAGAGACAACCTTCCCATCAGACAGGTAACATTCTTCAACACTTTGGAAAATTTTCTAACTAGTGTCCTAGTATCTTTTCAGTCCTCATTACTACAGTTTAACAAATATCCGTGGATCATTTAAAGAATGTAGGACTTAGAGATTTCATTAGTGATCACTTAAAAAGGATGTAGACCAAAACTCTGAGAGTCATTCTTGGCTCTTCCCTTTTACTCATAACTCCAATCCATCAGCAAATTCTGTGACTTTACTTCCAAAATATATCCTAAATATGAACACTTTACACAATCTCCATCACCATAACTCTACTGTGGGCTTCCATTCTTCAGCCACACTGATTTTCTTCCTGTCCTTTAAACATTCCAGGATTGTTCCTGCCCCAGGACCTTTGCACTTATCATTTCTTCTGCTTGGAATACTCTTCCATCATATTTTCACATGGCTACCTCTTCTTATCTTTTAGGTCTCTAATCAAAAGTTACCTCCTTAAAAAGGCTTTCCTTGAACCCTCCCTGCACACCCGAGATCCCAGTTTTAACAGTCTAAAGCACTTATCGTACTTGAAATTATTCTATACATCTACTTGTTTATGTGTTTATTGTTTGTCTCCTTCCAACAGAATGCAAACTCCTTGAAGTTAAGGATTCTGTCATGTTTCCTGTACTGTATCCCTGATGCCTAAATTGCTATGGTAGATACTTAATATTTATTTACTCTCTGACTAAAAATGTATTATAGAAGATGTTGAGGACTGGAATGAATCTGAATGCAGGACATTATCTTTTTTTTTGGAAAAAAAATTCATATCAACGTATTGTTAGTGTGAGTTGTCTTTTCCTATCAAAGGTGGAATGTAACCAAGCATTCCAGTTAATCGTTTTTGTTAGTGGAGTTTCGGTAAGTTGAAATTTTACTTGATCCTTAAGTTTCTAGGCTTCTGCATGATGGTATAGAAGGATTGTAAATAATTAACTTGTGCAGGCTTGTCAGGTGAACTCAAAGAAAGTCTAATTGAATAGATGGGCCTCATTCTTTTAACTGAAAGTCTGTTAGATGATTTGACTGTGCCAGATAAGAAAAGAAATTGAGATCCTGAGATGAGTTCTTCTAGGCAAGAGAGTTTCAGAGTTCTTACAAAGATCTAGGTGTCCTGCGTGATGTTAATTACTCTGATGTTGTCTAAGAGAGTTGGCAGCCTCCAAGAGAACAGAGACTTAACCCCCTTAGGCTTTCCGGGCTGTGAAATGCTCTCATAAGCAAGTGGGTTACCCGGTAGGACTAATGGAGATAGGCTATAAAATCCATATGGTTGGTTACTTTGGCCAGATGGCCGGTATGCCACCTTGGAAGCACCTGAAGTTTCTAGATGGTCTCAAGGGCAGCTCTAAATTGTGCATGTTGAAGTTGTTGAATCTGCAGGCCACAAAGGAATGGCTAAAGAAGGACTGACTAGGAGATGAGGTTAGTGGTAATATTTTATAATTAGGGGTAGGAGTGGGATCAGGAGGATGAGAGAAGGATATAAATGAGCTTTCTGTCTCCTAGCAAAGCCCAGAAAAGAAAAAAACCCCACATCTCTTCCACTGAGAGTGATCTTATTTCATTTTTGAGAAGTACCCCTCACATCTCTACAGAGCCTTGTCTGGAGAGGTTTTAGGTTTTAATTACTGTATTGCTGGACCATTTTCCTAATGTGTCCTGGGATTTGTAGAACCTTTTATACTTTTAAAGAGCTTTTTGGGATATTAGCCTCTCACCAACCCCATGAGGAAAGTAGAGCAGGGAATATTCTTCATAAATGAAGAAACTGAGACCAAATATCCCTTGCCCAAAGAAAAACAGGAAAGTCATCGGTGGATGTGGAACTAGAAATAATTTTCATCTTGTTCTTTCCAGTTTTATCCACATACATGCCATAACCCTTAGCATGTCAGAAGCTATAACAAGCCATGTAATACTAGGGTTTACTGCATTGATGGCATTCACTCCAGCTTTATGGATGTCTTTTCTTTCTTTGCCTTCTTATTTCGGCTCACTTTTGAAGTTGACAGAGCATGGAAAAATGTCTTTTAAAAGTAGGTATAGGTTTCCTTTTCTGATTGATCCATCAAGAAGAATAAAAATGAAGATTAACCAGGATATGATACAGATGCCTTAACATGTGCTGTCAGAATGGCACTGGGGTGGAGTCTGGACTCAGAGCATCAGGGTCCCAATTCCAGCATTTCTCCATTGAGCTGAATGATGTTCAGCAAATCACAATGTCATCTGATTGTCTCTTCTATGAAATAGGTGTAATAATACTTGTTCTGGCTGCAGTGCAGAATTGTTGTGTGGATTGAATATGGTAATATGTGAGTATGTATTGAAAAATGACAGTCCACTACATTGTGAGCTCCTAGAGGGTAAAGGACATTTCTGTTTTATTCATCAACTAGCTGACCTTCCTGTTGTGGTTTGGAGAATCATTAATTAACCCTGCTACTAGTCACCATGAAGCATACCCCTAGATTGGCTCATGCTGGGAAGTAGCTCTATAGAAATAAATACTATCAGCTTCTCTGGAGGGAGAATTATCTAGTTATCTGAGATACCTACACTTTAAGTCAATCTATCCCCCAAATAATCTCCATATATGGTGAAAAAGCCAGTCTAGGTATTTTCAAGTGATCTGGTGAAAAGATATGAATTTAATTTTGTTTATAGAGGTGTATGGATCCTCAGTGCTGGAGCATGGAGCTTGGCCCATAGAATGTGCTAAAAAAAAAAAAAGAGTTATTGAAAGAGTGCTGAATAAATAATGGAATCTAAGGCATTATTAGTAACCTGTCTTCATGGTCACATTTTCTCCTTTCTCTTAGAGGCAGATATGAAGTGTGTTTTCAGTTGTGTGCATAGTTGTTGGGTCAACCTCTACTTCCTTGGAGATTGTCCTTTCCATCCAGCGTGAGACTTGCTTGCAAGGAAAACCTTATGGAACCACAGATCCTTGGCTGCTGAGGGATGGGAAAGGCCAACAGTGGTCTCAATGTATCTTTCCCTCTTCCAGAGGCCTGTTTAGCCAGGCCTCAGCATCCTCACGTGTGGCTATTGCTCCACCTTCAGTCTTGACCTATGACTCTTGTTGTATAATGTATTATATCACAGAGGAAAGTAAGACTTTTTTTTTTGATAAGACAGCATCAAAACAGCCATGTCTCTGATCTACTCTCCCTTAGTGTCAACTCATCTCTTGCTGTTGCTGTTATGTGTTCCCTAGTGTATAGTTTGGCTGTGGTCCTCAAACATTTGTTCACATAATATGTACCTTCAAACTAATGAAATTTGGTTGCAGTTTTCCAGGTATATTATTTGTCAAGATCTCAAATTCATCATAGTATTTGGTGAAAAAATTTTGATGTGTTTCCTAAGGCGAGGGGATGGGTTAAGGAGACAGGGAGGTCTGATGTGTATATAGTTCAGTTGTAATAAAGCTCAAAGATTCATGGTTAATTTTCTTGATCATGTCAAAATGTCAACATACTCTACATAGGTACATTTGTGGAAAGGTTTTTCTCCTTTCCCTATATACTTCAAAAGCCCTATTATAAGTAACCAATAAATGTTGATGAAATGTGGACTCCAGTTGAAAATGTTTTTTGTGTGTGTGAGATTGTGAATGTGTAAGCAGAATCTAAATACTATTGGCAGGGACTACTTTCCAGATCAGTTGGGAGGGCCCTTCCTTTTGCTGTCTACATTTAAAAAAATTAAAAATTAGGCCGGGCGTGGTGGCTCACGCCTATAATCCTAGCACTCTGGGAGGCTGAGGTGGGAGGATCGCTCAAGGTCAGGAGTTCGAAACCAGCCTGAGCAAGAGTGAGACCCCGTCTCTACTAAAAATAGAAAGAAATTAATTGGCCAACTAAAAATGTATAGAAAAAATCAGCCAGGCATGGTGGCACATGCCTGTAGTCCCAGCTACTCGGGAGGCTGAGGCAGAAGGATCGCTTGAGCCCAGGAGTTTGAGGTTGCTGTGAGCTAGGCTGACGCCACGGCACTCACTCTAGCCTGGGCAACAAAGTAAGACTCTGTCTCAAAAAAAGCAAAACAAAACAACAAAAAAATTAAAAACTAAAATGACTGATACAACAAAGAGTTTTGTGTTGAGACAAAACATTCTTCCTTAGTAATTTAACTGTGCTTCATGGGGCTTACAATGTCTGCAACTCAGAAGACAGTGTAATCCCTTCAGTGACCTCCTGATAAAGTTCCATTCTTCTGTGCTGTCTAGGGCACTAGTGCAAGTCACCATTCTCCCTATTCCTCTCCTTTTATATTTACTTTCTTTTTAAATTTATTTATTTATTTTTATTTTATTTTTAATTTTAAAATTTTTTTCTTGCTCCCCTGCCAACCTGTATTTACTTTCTCAAAGGGGTTTAAATTAGTAGTAAACATTCATTAAAAAAAATCTCCTTTTATCTCCCCAACTATCTGCAATGGGGATATGGCCAAGTATCTGGAAAAGAAATCCAGCACCCTAGTTGTTTTCTAATATGTCTAAGGGTCCACAGGCAGAGAGAATTTTAGAATTGCTTTTTCTCCCAGTGCTACTTTTTGACATGGGTCTGTATCAGGTTAAATTTTCCAAAACCTAGTGGTGAATGATTGTTTCAGTGCAGGTTTCCAAATCACAGTGGCATTTCTCTGGGCAACAACAATAAAGCTGTCAACTTGTTTTTTAGCACATGTGCCTACACCTATGGTTGGGATATTTAGTTTTGGAGCTGCTGTCTAAGGACATCGGTTTTCAAGTCAAGAGGGTTGATAGTAATATTCCAAATGTCTCTTCCAGCTGCATACATTTTGCTCCCTGCTTTTCCTGAAGGAACAGGCCCTTCTGTGCCACTGACTTTATGTGATTGTGAGATGACAGCTAGGGAAAGCTCAGAAAATGAGAGAAACAAAGGAATCATTTTAAAATATCATCATTTTAATGGCAGCCTTACTCAGGACAAGTAAAAATGTCTGCAGGGCAATTAGAAAAGAATTTTATTTTATTTATTTCTCTCTCTTAGTGGAAGAACTAGAGGGCTGGCCCCAGGCTGTCTTATGGTATTACTATTTGGTCTCTGTGGTATTTGGTATAGTGTGAGAATGGGAAGAAATGAGCTCATATTATATTTGTAAATGTTGCATGTGATCTTGTTTCATCCTTTAAAGTTCAGAAGGCATTCCATCAGATATCCCCAATTTTTGTATATGTTTGTGTATGTGTGGAGGAGTTATTGTTTTTAAAATTGCCTGATGCCTTCAGATCACTGAGGATTAAGGGGGAAGGGACATGGCTGTGGCTATCCCTAAATGGAGGATGGCATGCCCTTGATGGCTGCCTTCTCTGCTCCATTGGGTTCAAGGAGAGGTGGGGTAGAGAACACAGTGAGGAAAAGTGGCGTGGAGACTAAGTGGCTGGACCCCTGTATTATATGAATATCAAGCATACCCTTTGTTAGGTTTATATAACATTTTCAGTACAAGCAGGCTAAAGGAGCTGATTTTTCTATGCTGCTCTTATACTTTCACTGTTAGATCATCAACCTTTGTATGCTGCCCCAAAGAACCACCCCACAGAGTCCTTAATGCTGTCACCAGCGACCATTTGGGGAAAAGAAAAAAAGTGGCATGCCAGAATTAGAAAATGATTTGCAGTTACTTCCTTATACCTAGAAATATCCAGCTCTCTCTCTAATCGGATTTTCAAAACAGCCCCATTTCCATACGAATTACTCATTGGCTAGGAATTGGTGAGCATTAGAAATTAGAATGTGGCAATAGCTTTGCTCAGAATTGAATGTTGATTCTAATCAGCTTTGATAATATGATGCTCTTTAATGAAACCATCATTGAATGACCTAGTAGACACTTTCCTGGTGTTTGAGAAAGTCACAAAATGAATAGGGGATGGGGTCTGAGCATGGGGGCAATGGCTATTTGGTCACACCTTCAAGCCTTTGTGCTAATAAATCTTCCTGGCTTCCCAGAGAACCTCCTTTTGTCTGCACTATGGATGAATGACTTTTGAAAGCCTAATGGGAATTGATGCCATTTATTGATTACCATTTAAAGCACACCTTTCTAATCTCTGATGTTGACGGAAAAATGCTTTCTAGTGGAACAAGTACCTCTTATCAGAGGGTCCAAGTCTAGTGTCTTGATATCCTAAGTGGTTAATTACCTCATATAGCAACTTGATGCCTATTGGGATGGTGGACATAAGCTCTGTTGAAGGTTGATACTGAACCAGATTTCCATGGAGCTGATTATGTGCTGACTACTCAGCAGATGGAAATCCCTGGCTTCTAGCCCTGACACATGTGAGTGATTTCATGGGGGTAGGGGACTGTTCCTAAAAATGCTTCTGGGACTGCCATAGTAGTGAGAGTCAAGACCAGATTAGTTCTGGAAGGTCTTCATGTCATTTTGATGCTTCCAACACTGGACCCCTCTCCCCAGTTGGGGATTATGATCTACTCAGTAAACAGGCAATAGAGGGTGAGATATGGATATCCCAAGCCAATGAGAATTCTATACAGGGTCCTCAAATGAGCACTTTCTCCTTCAGGGAGTGGAAATAGGTTTTAGTTAATTGCTATAATGTCAAGAAACACACTCTTCCTGGTTTACCATGAAATAAATAATTGGAAAAATCTCATGATATTACATGTAGAAATATATTTCTTACTGATTATTAAAATTAGTGGGTTTAGAACCACCATCTGTTTACTCTGGACCTTGGAGGAGAAGTCAGTAATTATACATGCCATTCAATAACTTGATTATTGATTGGAGAGAGTGACTAAAATTTTTCTCTCTATCTACCACCCAAGTGGCTTCTGGATCATTGCTACAACAAGTTACAGTGGTTACAGTAGCAGGCAGTGGTATTGTATAGAATGGGTCCATTTTCTAATCTAAATCACATATTTTCCTTGTTGGGGCAAATGAAAAACATTTGAGTTCTTAAAAACTCCACTGGTAGGCCGGGCGCGGTGGCTCGTGCCTGTAATCCTAGCACTCTGGGAGGCCGAGGCGGGCGGATCGCTCAAGGTCAGGAGTTCGAAAAACTCCACTGGTATTCTTCCTCATAGTCCAGTCACCACAGAACAAAGATCTTGATAGTTTATGTAAAAGTGATTTGTCCATCATATTATTATTCTGTCATTTTCTGCTTCAATCTCCTTTCATCTTTCCTTTTGACCAAGTTTACATAGCTTTACTAAATTTTGCTAGTGAACAATTTGCTGCTACCCCAATAATATTTGTCCTATGGGGGTTAGGAGAAATAAGTCCAATCAAGAAATTAGAATAATTATCATCTGCCCTGAAACTTGAATTATCACTGTGTACATGAATACTTGAAACAACTGTATTACATTTCAATAAAAAAACAATGTTTGAAATAGAATATGTAATTTCTTATAGTCCATCCCTCATCAGAGTCTTAGTCAGAGTCAATTACCTAACTTCTGTGAACCGCTGAGACAAAATCACTGCTTTTGTAAAAGCTAGAAGGAAGAATAAATATTTTTTAGTTCAATCCCCTCATTATTCAAGTAAAGGGACTGAAGCCAACAGAAGTTAAAAGACTTGCCCAAGGACAAACAATCACTTTGTGGCAGTGTTGGGATTCTAATCTGGGAGTTCAAACTTAGTACTCTCAACTTGTCACTTGTTATTGTCTCACATGTGTCTTAGTTCTAAAGGACAATGAAGTAGATCACCAACTAGGCAGTACTGTATTCAAGATGCTCTTCCTCCATAACATTCCCACTGTTTCCCAACCCTCCCTGGAAAGCACCGTGAACTTGCCTTTGTCAGAAGATGATAAAATAAAAACCAGCAGGCCCGATTAACTACAAAGCACTTACTCTGAAAAATTCTTTTGTTGAACCGGAGTCCAGGGTCCCATATGCAATTTCAGTCTGCTTAGCTAAGTCTTCAGCACTCTCTATGGGAGAGACCATCCTCTCCACAGTCAGGAAAGCAGCGAGATTGGCAGTATAGGAAGAAATTATGATCAGGGTGAAGAACCACCAAACCCCTCCAACAATGCGCCCGGAGAGTGATCTACAAAACAAAACAAAAAGAAATCCAGACCCAGATGGGCCAGATCTCAGTTTAAGAAATCCTTGTCTTTATTTCTAGAAAGAGGAGTGGTTTCAGTATAGCTGATGAAGGAGGGAAACAGATGATGTGAGAGAATTAAAAATCAAACAAAAGGCACATGTTAACAACACCCCATGTCATGATGGCATATGATGATGGTGCATGCACAATACTCTTCAGACCAGGCACAGGTTTCAAAGTAGGATTTTAAAAAATGAGACAGGGTCTCACTGTGTTGCCCAAGCTAGACTTGAACTCCTGGGCTCAAGCAATCCTCCTTCCTCAGCCTCCTGAGTAGCTGGATATACAGGTGTGGGCCACTGCCCTGGCAGGAATTTTTGTTTTAAACACAGGGAAAAATCTTCTTTTACCCTCTGCTGCTTACATGTAATAATTTAACTTACTGAGTTCTCTTCCTATAAGCTTTGGTGGGCACACCTGTGGAAACAAGTGGTTCTCAGCCTTTGGCTACACATTAGAATCACCTGGGATCATTAAAAAAAAACCTCATGCCCAGGCCCACCCAAGACCAATAAAATCAGAAGCTGGGAGGTGGAAACCAGACATCTATATTTTTTAAAGCTCCCCAGATGATTACGGTGTACAACCGAGGTTGAGAATCACTGATGTAAGGTGAAGTCATAGGAGAAACACTGTCAAAATCCTTTTCACATTTGAAGAGAAATGGGTAGGTACTAGTAAAAGAGCACTCTTCACTTTGAATTTAATAAATTTCGTAAAGACAATGTCCTTTCATGGAGTTGGTCACCCATGTGGCAGGGAACTAGATTATATTTATTATCATATTCATATAAATGGCTAGTAGGGCTCAGGAGATCAAAACTCTTCCCTTTTACAAACTAAGCCTTAGCCACATGGGATAGGCCTGAAGTCAAATAGGAAACTACCTGTATAATAGGATTTGAGAGGCACTAAAAGGCTTGTTTCCTCCACCTCCCTTCTCCCTAAAACCCCGAAACAAACAGAACCATCCTCCTGGCATGCTATTGAAATTCTTACTACTGAAATCACCCTCTATGTTGTCTTTAGGAGTCTTGATCAAAGAGTAACACATTCAACAGCACCCATTGTTTATCCAATTAGTAGGGAACGGAACAAAAGACGGCTGAATTTTAATAAGGGGAAGATTTTATTTTTAAATGTTACTGTTCATTGGCATTACCTGAGGGGTTTGTTAAAATGCAGATTCAGAATATCTGAATGCCCAAGAATCTGTACTTCTTAAGCATCACAGGTGATTCTGCTACATGTGGCCTGCAGACCAAACTGAGAAACATTCTTCTTCTTCTATATCAGTGGTTCTCAACTCTGCCTGTACATCAACATCGTCTGAGGAACTTGAGTCAAAACACAACAAAACAAAAAGACAGAAAAACCTTGCCTAGGCTCCATCCCAGACCAATTAAATCAGAATCCTGGGGGTTGGGCCTAAGCAGCAGTATTTTATAAAACTCTCGAGGTGCAGCCAGGGTGGCAAGTTATGGTCCTACATCATGAGTGCTACTCAGGGAGAGGGACCGTGGGAAGTTAGGGGGCAGTGTGAAGGCATTGAATGCTCAATGGTGGGTGGTGGCTTGTGTTCAGGAAACTTCATCTCCTTCACAACGTTGCTGAAGGCTGGCTCTGTCTGCAGAAATGAAAATCTGCTCCCTAGGTTTTATAAAACATTGCCACATCATCCCTAGGATAATTCTGCTGTGTGGCAGAGCTCCATCCTGGTTACGCTATGTTCTTCCATGCTCAGAAAAGCTCACAGGAAGAGAACCCACTCTGTCATAAAGTCAAGAATAGGCGTAGGAGCCTGGCACGTCTCCAGGCTCTGTGGGAAGAGGGTAGTTCTGGGCTGACAGCTGGCAAATCAAGCTCTTCTCTGTCTGTACTAGCATTTCACCACTTTGAAGCAAATTTAAATTCCTGTGTCCCAAGATAACCTTTTTTCAGCCTCTGGAAAATTCAGTTGTTTTAGCTGCTACACTCTGATCAAATAATTTCGGCAGATCTTTTGATAAATAGTATTCTTTATTGGTTAACCATAACAAACCTACTTGATTTTTTTAAGTATACAATTCCTGTTGGTCCCTGGATGCTTAAAACAACCCTTATTCATTTATTTCCTGAACATAATCACTGTTAGCTTTTCAGATGTAAAAATATGCTTTGCAACAGATTTTTCTAACTAATAGTTATGCTAGCTTAGAATTTCATCTGGGAGCATTTCTCTTTTAATCAGAAGAAGTAAAAACATCTGGATGAGTCAGAAAAGAATTTGTCACATTTTCGAATGCTAAAAGTATACTGATTGTTTCAATTATGAATTCAGACCTTTCTTAGTCTTTCTTCATTGTTGTCATACATATTTCATTTATTCTGGACTAATCTGACTCTAGAAATAATTTTTTGTGTAAAAGATCAATGCTGCAAAGGAGCATTCCTAGTAATAGGGTAATAAAAATGAAAACAGTAATAGCTAATACTTATTGAGCACTTCCTATGTGCCAGACTCTGGTCTAATTGCTTTACATATACTAACTCTTTTAATCCTCCATCCCTGTGGTTAGGTACTATTTTACAGATAAGCCAACAGAAGCATTTTACACATAAAGGAATTGAGGCGCAGAGAGGAGAAATAAGAAACAAAACATCTATACTTACACTTTAGGAAAGGAATATCCACATTTTGTAGTATAAAATACCCATATTTTGTATAAGAAACTCCAAAAGGGTGTGCAAATTATAGAAGGTACAATTTTCCTACAAACACAGAAATACAGTTGCAGGAAAACTAAGCATATTTGGATAATTATTGCTTATTATCTGTTGTTCATTTGGAACGAAACAGTGAATACCATCCTTATTTTGAACGATGGGGTTTTGCTGACACCAAACTGACTTTGGAGTCATTCCAAATCACGGTTTCATACAGAAAGAGGTACATTCTGCTGCTGTGAATACTAATGGTAGTTTATGCATTGTCTACTTGAAATGTGGAGAAAAATACAGTAATTTATGGAAATTACATTGTGCCATTCTATTGAGGCTAATGGACTGTGGCTGTGTCTGTCTGATCTAAAATCAAGCCTGCACATCATAATCTGGTTATTTTGGCCACCTTAATACTGACTCAGATCATCATGTGCTTGATCTGAATGACTCAGCTGAGATTGGTTGTTGACATGACTGAAAATAAACCTAAATGCAAAATGGTCATTTTCATGGCCTCTTGTCTACATGGTAATTGACTTTGGCAATTATGCGGTTAGTATCATGATATACCTGTGGGCATGGAGAATTTCTATTTTACACAGAAATGGTATAATAGTATCCATAAACCTCAGCATAGATGGAAGATAGCTTCCATGGAATCAGTGTGGAATGCACAAGCTGCATTCAACATTCTCCTCTCAAGACAGTAGTAATTTTGACAAAGGATTTGATAAAATTCCCACCACTTTCTTTCTTTGTTTGGCACGAACAACTAAATCCTTTCACTGGGAAAAGGTGCAGTGAAACCCACAGGGAAGAAGCTCCATGAGCATTTTTACATTTACCTTTTCTCATTAGGGAAACTATAGCCACTTAAACCCACATTTCACATGGAGGCTATATAAAAAGTGACTGATGGGTCAACCTCATCACATTTTATAAAGGATCTATTAAAACAAGACAAGACTTTATAGGTGAGTTAAAAAGACCTGCCATTTTTCAGTATCTTTCCCTCCATTAATGCAGCTGCAAAATGTTTAACATTCATTTCAAATAGTTTTCTTGCACAAGACAGATTTCAAGGTTAGCATAATGAAATGGCTGTAAAATGCTGCACATTTAGTGTTTATAAAAGTGCTTTATAAGAAGCATATCATACCTTTTGAAGAAATGTAAGAGGAGGCGTGAAGTTAATGAAAGTAAATTAGCAACAAGAGAAAAACAGACATATAAAAGCATTGCAAAATATGCACATCAAATAATATACAATGCTCTTGTTATCTGTAATCATAAGAAACTAGAGTTTCTGAGTTAATAATAAAATGTATTTTATGACCTCTGAAATGATAATAAAAGTGATACATGTGCTGTAACCTTCATCTGTAAGTAAATTTTATAATCTGCACTTACTAGCTTTATAAGATGAAGAGCTAGGACTGAAAACTGCTTCTCCTTTATACAAACTCTCTATCATTCTTTTTTTCTCTTTTTTCTTCCAAAGTATGCATCGTTTCTACACTCCATTCAATACTGTGTCTGTGACAGATTTTTTAAAAATGTGCAGAATCAATCTTTGGCTTTTATAGTCTTGTCTGATGAGAATAAGTAACCATGTCCCAAAGACTGAAAACTACGGCTTTCAGCCAGAAAAGTCATGAAATAGTTGTAATAAAAATCCTGCTATTACATCATTAATTTATTACCACATCACTACTGCTTTGAAGTGAATTTGCAGTAAGATGAAGACAATGGTCATACATCAGCAGAGGAAAGGATATTACTTAAAATGGAGCCAAAAATTTCTATTGTCTTTAATCTAATTCATTTTATGTCCTTCATGTATTTTATTATTCTGCACATACTTTCCATTTTAAAGGAGGATGTATGTCTCAACTAACCTGGATGAATCCCCTGCCCTCTTCTCCAAAGCACTTGATATCTTGAAAATTTAACAAGAGAGTAATACCTTTAGCATAATCTGTACACAGTAGTCAGGTTCAAGTTAGTCTGTTCTTCCCATTTTCTCTGTAATAATTACTACAACCCTCACGTCTTCAACTCATATAGCCCTCAGATGTTCTTGCAGCTCACAGACAGCCAGCAGGGGGAGCATTTGTCTGGAAGGACTTGGAGTCTGGCCTGCTTAGTGGTTCTATCAAAGTTTTACAATGGAAATAAATTTCAAATTAAAAATAAAAAGTTGCAACCTCCTGCCAATATCAGTAAGACATAGTGGAATAATGCAATGAAAATATCTTCAAGAGGTGTAATCTTTAACAAAAGCAGTGTATGGGATGAAGAAGGAATATTGCTGGTTATTTCTCATCAGAGGCCGGCTATTTGGTACTGACTAGCATTTCAACCATATTCCTAAGGAGTTTTAGGAACTAAACTACAACTGCAATATTATCTGTTAGTATTTGTGAAACTATTATAGAATGATTAAGTGCTGCCAATTTAATAATGACAATAGCTACCATTTATTGAGAATTTATATGCCAGGCACTGTGCTTTACATTTTACAGACGAAGAATCGAGGCTTAGTAAGGTTTAGTAATTTGCCCCAGGTTATAACAACTGCTAAGCAGATTGTGAATCTAGGGAGGCTAACTCCAGTGCCCACAACGCCTAACCACTATGCTTCTTCCATCTGGCTGCACTCACTGCCTATCTATCTCCTCATGTCTTCTCCTGACTGCCCCCAACAAATCAGTTTGCATGTGGATAAAACCTCAGCTAATTATACTGATTACCCTCTCTAAAGCTGACTCAGCCTCTAGCTTCATGTAGAACAAAATCATTCACTCTGAACAATAGAGGTAGTTGAAAATATCAAACCTAATATTGACACAGACTCTTTAAGCTTCTAGGTAACTGTTAATAACTTTATTTGATGGAAATGGAATGGTTCCAGTGGTTTTCCTCATGATGTCTTGTCGCTCATTTCCCAGTCTTTTCCTTTGAGCGAATACATGCTCAATAGTATTTTAAATGCTTACTGCCTACTTTCATTAACAACCAGAGCAAACCTGGAGTTTTTCCAGAGTTTGGGAGACTGGAATATTACTCCTGTGCCTATGCACGAGGAAAGGAACAGAATAAACAGCGCAACTTTGGGTTGGTAGTTGGAGGCAGTGTGTGGTAGTGGAAATATTAATAATTGTGCTGCTAGTTCTTAAAATCGCCATGATCTTGGGTTCTATCACATCATCTCTGGGTGCTATTCCTTTGCCTATGATATTGGAAAAAGCAGCATGAAGTGGAAATGGCATGGGTTTTGGAACTGGAGCTTGGTTTGTATTCTGGCTCTGCAATTAGCTGTGACTGGGAAAATTATTTAATCTGAGTGTCACCTTCTTCAATTCAAAACTAAGTTTAATGCTCGCCCTGCAGCAGTATTTTGAGGATTAAAATCTATGCAGTAATGTAGGGAAAGTAGCCATATACAGTGGGAGCTCAGGGAAGGTTGTTGTGTCTCTATTCCCAGTAAATGGAAGCAGTTGGACTAATATATATCTGACATCTCCTCTTGCTGTAATATTTGTTAATTCTGCTTTAAAATGTGGTCTCTTATCATTCCTTGAATTGCTTCAATTTCGAGAAAAGTCAGAGTGTACAATGCACGCTCACATTCTGGGTTTTCTGGAGCATTTGCATTCCAAGTGTGGCCATTAAACAGAAATAAAGTATAGTGCTGGTCTTTGCAGTCAAGGCAACCACAAATCTTAGAGTGCAACTATGTTATTATTGAGAATTTTTAAATCTCTTAATAGAAAAACACATCATGGTAAGGTTTGCTGTTATATAATGTAGCACAAATATATAACCAATAGAGCTCTCAAGACAAGGAGAAACATGTTTCCTCTTAACTGGTATGTAATACATATGCTAAGAAGTATAACATTTTATTAAGGCTTAAAGATATAATTTCTTTTAAAGGACACAAAAGACAGTGTTGAAAGAGGAATTACCCATGTGGTAGAAAATGTAGATCTCATAAAGGTAATAATTTATTATTCAAAAGCACAGTAAGAATAATACTTGTTACCCTAGGCCAGTGTTATTCTGTAGGCTGTGTGCTCTATTGCTGGGTTGAGTTGTGACCAGCATTTAAAAAAATTGAAACGGAATAGAAAATATTAGAGTGTATCATAAGGGTAAAATCTGGGGAACCTTTTGTTATAGACATATATGTATACTGAGTTGTGATGGAAAATTTATTTCTTACTGTGGGTCATGGTCAAAAAATTTGAAAGCCGTTGCTCTATATGACAGTATCTAGTACAGTATAATAAAATCTGTATTGTGAAGAAAAGAAGTTGATATATTTCAGTGCTGCAGAAGAGACACAGCTTAAATTCTACCCCCCAAATTAAAAAAAAACAACCTGTTCAACTTGTCATTTTTAGGTCATCATATTTAAGTTATTAGTTAAGGAAGCAATGTGCATAATACTTCTAAAAACAAGAAGAGTCCTATTTGAGTATGCAGAGTAGTATGCAGCACTCCAATGGGGATACCACAAATTTAGTTTTGAAAATTCACTTACAGAAACAAATAAAATCTCTAGCTTTAATGACTCTTTAGCATTGTCTCAACACAGATTACCAGCCATGTTAAAAATCATTCAATTACACGATCATTCAGAAACCATAGTCTCTTGAAGTGAACATTTCAAAAAATAAAAAATATACTAGCAAAACAAACTCCCAGATAATATCACAAAATTACACACATTCTAAGCACAAAAGGAACAGAGAGTGAGATAATTTAGAGAATCTGATCAAGCAGATTGAGGATGATAAGAAAAGTGTGAGTTTGACAAACTTATACCCGTTTTGACAAACGAGGCTTGCCCCACACAGGCTATTCTAAAAAGCTGTTGAAGATGGTTACCAGTGAGTTATGCTGCAAAGCTTCATTTTAATGTTTTGTGCTCCAAACGGATTATATCAAAATGAAGTATGCTGTAAAAACATGGTAGGAATCTTCTGAGTCCTTATATTCTAAATGAAAATCCCTATATGATTGTATAATTGACTCTGGTCAATATTTAATGTTCAATTTTACCAAAACCTACAACTTTTTGTTTCTAATTATAAGGATGTTACATTCACCTATGATATTTTGCGATTATGAATTCACCACCATTTTTGTTTAGGTGAGTTAACATTTAAACTAAATGGGTGAGGCGTAGGACATTCATGTTTAATATTTTCAATAGCTTTATTTACATAAAATTTGCACA